>VHZZ01020091.1:14722-36508 GCA_009801015.1 Silene noctiflora | reverse complement strand
ACCGGTTACAAAACCGGTGCGGATAATCCGGTTTTCGGATTCGGTTACAGATTTAAAAAAAAACCGGTTTACCGGATTAAACCGGTTCGGTTCCGGTGCACGAATTTAACTGCTTTTAAAACCGGTGAACCGCTCCGGATTGCGAAACCGGAGCGGATACCCGCTTTTGCTCAACCCTACCTAAAACGGCTGAAATAATGAGGCAATAAAACTACCTAATTAGGCTAAAAATTTGCCTAAAATATCAGCCATAATAAACGACCATAAAGCTGAAATAAACACACACTTAAATTGCGTAATTACTACTATTTATTCCTTGATTAATCCCCTTGTCTCCATGTTGACTTGCTTAGACGAGTTGGACTGTTTAGGCGAGTTGAACATGGATTAAGCAAACAACATCTTTGAACATAGGCCCAATCCAATCAACTTGACGCGCCATTAGTTGGGCTTCTGGAATACTACTTGGACCATCATTTGAACAACCCGAGAACTGTCCATAACCAGCTCATCCACATTATCCATACTATCCATTTCCGTATCAATAACCCACCAAATAGTACACGGATTTAACTCAAATTCGTCAAATCTTCATTATCATTTCATTCTTCATAACTTAGGTATTTAATATTAGTTTATGTCAATTTAAAGTAATTTGTGATGCTTCTCATATAGGATGGTAATACAATATTAATTAATCAAAACAAAGGTCAAAGTACTTTGATAGTAATAAAGTTAATCGAGATTTGAAGGGGGTCATGATGTAGAAATAAGTAAGAAATATAGGAGTACACCATAAAATTTTAAAAATATAGGGATACACCGTAAAATATTATATTTTTTTTTTAAGAAAACCTCAAAGGCCTAACTAATCATTACTAAATCGGCCTCAATCAAAGTAGCAATGTCTAAAGGCAAAGCACCGAGCCAAAAAGGGCGACCTGGCTCCCAAAGAACAAAATGCGCAAAACGATGAGGTATCATATTAAAATGTCTACGGACAAAAGAAAAGAAACAATGTCAAACCAATTACAAGCAACATAAATGTCTTCAAATACCAATGAAATATCATCGTGATTATTTTCGATGATTATTTCTGGCTTTAATCGCATTAACAACAACTTGACAATCACTTTGGATGATTATTTTCCGCTTTCTAGATTTTCTAGCTTCGTTCATTCATAGCACTTCCTCGATCCACTCCGTTCATCTCTCTCGCCATCATATGAACCTCACATCCCAACCCAATCCAAGACCATTTTTCTTAATCTCATTTGTAAACTTACTTAACAAGTTCCCAATGTCACCGAGCTTTCTCACCGAGTTGCTGAATTAGCCTTCAAATTTGGCTCAGTTAAGTTCAATTATTATGTAAACTAGTTTAGATCCCGCACAATGATGTGCGGTATATAGGCTCATATAATTCTTAGAGGGTATATATAAATTTTTATATTTTTTGTATATTACCTATCCATTTTCAATTGATAACTCATTAATTTTTCAGATTCTTATTCTTGTATATTTGATGATAGAAATTGAAACTAAAAAAGTAGTAATTAAGAGGGTTGATATGAGATGTGATTTTACTGATTTTTTTACGCGAAATAAATGATATCATTTTATAATGTTGTAATTATTTTAGCTAAATGTTTTAATTTCACGAACTAATAATAATAGTGTATAATTGTTCCAGTTTAATTAGCAAAACTTCTTAATACGCACAAAAAAAAATATCAATGTTTTGAGATAATGGTCATAATTATAATTATAATTATTTGAAAATTGTAATTAATTGTATAAATTGATATTTAAGTGCCATTTATTACCATTAATATAGTTTCCTTCGCAAATTCTACTTTAAGAGCGTCGTACGTGCGACCAGGAAAAAAATGACCATTTTTTGGTAAATTGTTACCACTTTTGGGTAAATAGTAACCACTTTACAGGATGAAAAAATGTTCATTTTTCCAATATAGTCCCAATTTACTATAAAGTGACAACTATTTACCAAAAAGTGGTCACATTTTGTCAAAAAACACGGAAAGACTGTTGCACAAGAGATTTGTTATAGTTTCCTTATTTAAATTTTGTATTTTGGAGGGAAAATTTTATAGAAGACTTGATCTTTTAATATACTGGGGATGAGATCAATTCTTTTACATAATTATTAAAAGGGTTTTTTGTCAAACACAACCTTTAAAAAAACCAAAATTCCAAACACCACCTTTAAAAAAAAAGTTTGTCAAACACAACCTTTAATATTTTTTTTTTGTCAAACACGACTTTTTGGCTTGATTTTGACAACTTTCTAACCACTTGCAATGAGGTGACTTTTAGTTTATATTTGAGATAGCAAACGAGGTCGGTTTGAGTTGTTCTTGGACTCGTTGGAAAGGTGGGAGTATAGACTTTTCAGGGGTTGTCAACACGGTGGCCAAAGGTAGCCTTATGTGAGGTCGATTGGTGCGTAAAGTAAGGTTGGTCAGAGAAAAGGTTGTAACTTTGGGTTTACAATGGGTGGTTGGAGGATTTTTGTGGGTCTTTTAATGGGGTTATGATGTGTTGTTTGGTCTGAAATTTGGTATGCAGGTYGAGAGGAGTGCAAGGTATGTCGTAGTTGTGTTGTTTGTGGTGGTCGTTGGTTGCAAGTGGTGGATCGAGGAGAATGAATTGACCCAAAAAAATCCTACTTTGACTTACATAAACCCTCTATGACCAGCCTTACTTTAGACATCAATCTACCCCACATAAAGCCACATTTGACCACCGTGTAAACAAGCACTGGAAAGCTTGTACTCCCACCTTTCCAACGAGTCCAAGAACACCTCAAACCGACCTCGTTTGCTATATCAAACATCAACTGAAAATCACCMCATTGCAAATGTTCAAACTCTCGTCAAAATGCAGAATTCTGCGGCCAAAGTCGTGTTTGACAAAAAAAATTTATTAAAGGTTGTATTTGACAAACTTTTTTTTTAAAGGTGGTGTTTGAAATTTTGGTTTTTTTAAAGGTTATGTTTGACAAAAAACCCTTATTAAAACTCCAATTAATGCTACCTCACTTAGTAACTTGACAAATAAGTTCAAAACTTTAAAGCAAGTAATTTTATAAAGAAGCTCGATATTTCGGTAACGTTATAGGTTGATTCAGGTTGGGGTAGTAGACCGAGTTAAGATTGAAACGAACACAAACCAACGCGAACTGATCTGTTTGGCACATCTAGTAAATACAATAGATCGTCAGATTTTTTTTCCACAAGATATAAACATTTACGTCATATTTTCAATGCTCGCAAACCAATGAGTGACCGAAGAACACTTTTGCCGTGTAAATGAGGCCTTTGACGGGAAAAGGTGTCAACAAAAAGCACCTAATAAACGAGCCGACTATCAAAAAAACAAGAACCAAACCAATAGGACCTCCCAACATGACCCCAAATAAACCGACTTCTTCGATAGAAACAATCAAGTTGTAAAACAATGAAGTTGTAATTGTAGTATTCACATAGACGGTATTCCAAACATGTTTGTATCCGATTATGAAATCATTAACAAAGGATAGATGGAGATAAATGTAGTCCAGCATCATGCGTGGTCAGCCCATGGCATACTTTTGAGTCCAGCTACGAGCAGACTGCTCGTACTTGGACCGATCAGTCTTGTACATATGGGCAATTTCTGGCACGAGTGGATCATCAGGATTTGGATCGGTCAGCAAAGAACATATGGATAGAAGAACCTGCCAAAGTTATCACAATTATGAGAAAAGAATCTCTCTCACTAAATGTCAATTGTGAGATACTCGGCCGTAAATGTCAAATACGGAGGTGTATTGAAGAGTCGGACAAAGTGAATGTCTAAAAAACATTAAAAAACTGTTACATGCACACGTTATTCGACGCACTTATGAAATGAATGATACTAGTAAAAGTGTAAAACAGCCTTGATCCCTTGACTAACATCCACTTGGATACACCTATGTTAATCAGACTCGGCTACAAAGCCAAAACTAAGACAAAGCTGATGTACACAAACTACTTGACCCAACACTCACAAAACAATGCAAATATGACCCTAAGTTGAATTGACACAAACCCATACTTCAAATAACACGATTATGACTTGATCCAACCTGAAGTTCATGATATACCGGAAATGACCAAAACCGTCAAAGTATTTTTCACACTAGTTTTAAAGTCTAAACTCAGCTTAGATGCTAGGTGTGGAGGCATGTCAATGAGTGGACTAATGTGAAGGAAGCTTTATGTTTTTGGCCTAAAATGAAGTGTTCAGATACTACTTCAGATGTAATTTACGAGAGACGTTGAGTCGACATGCAATCGAAGTGCGGAAATAACATACAATTCTACATTGAGAGTATCTCGACTAAAGATTGAAGTGACTGATATAGGAAATGGTTTCGCTTGAGGCAGTAAAATATTAGTCACATAAGAAAAATCATAAGAAGATGCAGAGCTGCAAATGGATTTTGTAACACCAATGTAGTAAGGTAATTAGATTCTTCTATGAACCATAACTCGTCAACTATCCTTTTTTGTCAATAACAAAACACACTTATTTTCACTCATCTGAAGTGTGCAGACAGCAATTCAAAAAAATACAGACAACTTTCAGAACAAGGCACAATATGAGAACGAGACAAACCTTGGAGATTGTTAAAGCAGGACTCCATTGTTCTTTAAGGATATCAAGACATATACTCCCGTTGCTGTTGATGTTAGGGTGGAAGACTTTTGTCTTGAAGGAAACCTAAATAAAAAAACAAATCAATCGTATTCATGGAAAAAAGAACATTGAAAAAATGATCTGATCTAAAGAGTAGATGAGCCACTTGCAAAAGATTCTAAAAGCATTCATAAAAAGATGGGTTACCCATTGTCAATCTGTTCATCCTGAATAAATTCTTAAATACTCTGTAGCTAAATGTTTAGAGCAACACATGGTTCTATATCTAACAATCCTTTCGTACAATGTAAGCTAGCACAAGCAATTTCTACATCATCATCAGTTTCAGATTCATCAAACATAAACTAAGTTCAAGGTTCTCTTATTAACTTGATATAACCCACCACACCAAGGACTCTACCACCCCACCCCATACATAATATCGGAGAGTAAAACACAGAAAAGAAACCAAATGCTACAAATAAAATTATCAAATTATAAACAGGGTGTAACAAAATCCAGTCTCAGGCTAAAGGACTTGCAAAGCAACATACACAATCACCTTGCGTTTTTCATCAAATTATTCTGATATAAATGTAAATATTGCAACTATAGCACGATAGAACAAGGGTGGCTCCTTAATGTGATTGAAATCTATCCCTTGCACTCAGTCATAAGTGTTGGACGCAAAAATCCATTTGAGATTGTTAGATACAATTAATTTTTGTTCAGAAATATTTTATCTTTTCTGGCCTACAATGAAATGTCAAATTATTTTGTTGTGTCAAGAAAGCCATGCAACAGCAAAATGAAGTTTAATAATTTAACGTAGCATGAGTTTTACTCCAACCACCTCATTTCAATGTCCCCATTACTTTGGTGATCAGACAAATATCGACTTTCCCGATATTGTCTCATACTTACAATACAATATGCACAATTTGTAAAAAAATGATAGTATGAAAACAATTGGTTTTATTGAATCAAACATGACATTTCGCAAACTATTACTCATATGTGGAGAATTAATGGTCAGAAATTGACATACTGACAATTCATTTCATATGGAACCGTAAGAATTATGGGTCAAGAAGACAAACTGAAAAACAAAGCCAGCCGACGTTATTATTAACCAATGGTCAGTAATCAATACCTCGCATGGCTAAAAACGGAACAGTTCACAACTCAGCAAATTTTCATTGATAGAAGACTAGTGAAATTCAAATCATCAAAGCAGGCGCAAAAATGAAAAAGGAACCAAATAAAAGAGAACTGCCCAAAAAGCTACTCCCTTCGTCCCGGCCATTTGTTTACCTTTGGTTTTGGCACAAAGACCAAGGAGAGGAGAGGGGACCATTTGAGGGTGTTGTTGAGTGACAAGTGGACAGTAGATTGTGTGGATTATCGAATTACCTTTCAAAAGTATTCCCAATATAGAAAGGTAAAGAAATGACTTAGACACCCCATAAATGAAATAGGTAAACAAATGACCAGAACGGAGGGAGTATAGCATTGCCCCTGGCACAAGATGATAACAACAAACTAGAAGCCCAAACTATTGCTCTCAGAGAAGCTCGATAGAAGCTAAAAAGTTCTGCACAGCCGATAAAGAGGAAGAAAAAGAACAAAGGGAGAATTGAAAGCTTTGTTGGGAGGGCCACCCATAAAAAAAAGCGACTAAAATGAAGAGCAGGGTCTAGTACACACAGAAACCTATTATAAGAAAATAATGGGAACATGCCCCATAGACTCCCTTTATTTCTCCCAAGTAGTTGTTAGTCTTCAAGAAATTAAGACTGCCAGGTCCAAGTTAGAACTTCAAAGTTGGCATGACCTACGACAAGACAAGAATGGCGAAGCCATCTTAAGTCTTAACAACCTCCAGTAGTCCAGCATCCTCCGCAGACCAACAAACATTTTTTAGCACTAAATATGAACCGTAATTCTTGTACAAGAGGATCTCATAACAAAACCAGCCCAACAATTTATTATTATTTGATCATTTAATCATAAGGGTCATCAAGACCGTCCCACAATTAGATGGTCTTGTACAAGAATATGTGAGATATGAATCCCAACAAATGACAACTTTCTCCCCAACACTAAATATGAGCATTATTAAGCTCATTTTACGAGATGTAGCAGTTTTTAAGCTTCTTAGACAGGCATGCCAGAAATTTCTAATATTCCACCAAAGTAACTAAACACGGGAAAGGTCAAGGATCACCAAATAGTAAATAACATTTCAACACAGACAAATACCTTGGGAGGTTTGAATGGATAATCAGGAGGGAAATGGATAGTCACAAGAAATACACCTCCGGCATATGGGCTATCAGTAGGCCCCATTATTGTTGCTTGCCAATGGAACATGTCCTCACCAACCGGCCCTGTTGCAACAAAATAAGGAGTAATACATTAAAATCCAAGACTATCTTAAGTAACATATTAATAAAGATGGTGAAAAGCAAAAACCATTTCATAATGATCTCACCTAAAAGCTATAGCACCACGGCGACAAAGCATATACAGACATGTACGACTACGTTGTTGTACTCTTTTAAGCAGGCAATATAAAAAAAAGTAGTAAATTAGCAAATGCCAAACAAATGCTTATTATACAACTTTCATAATGCATTGAAAAGAATACAAGAACATTTTAGGGGAAAAAAAATACAGAGGACTTCTAAAGGTGAGCTGAACTGCAAACGATAATATGTCATCAAAACAAACTAGTAGAAGTATCTTTTACACTGGATTGAGATATTTCCCTTTTAATTTCTCCATAGAACTAAACAAAGCACACAAGTATTTACATACACACATAAGTATGCAGAGTGCAGACAATAAAGAACATCAGTTCTTATGATGAGAATGGAGTTTGAGAGCTGATTATGCACGAAACTAGAAAGGTCATAAAATCACAAAACAGAAAATTTATTGAAGTCCAAACGTAAATACAGCAAATCGTTTAAGAGAAGTAATCTGTAATTATACACGTGACCTATAAACATAATAGCCAGCAATTACAGGTCCAATTACTATTGGCAAACAATCATCACCATCACCTATAAACATATGAACAAATTACGAACAACATACACAAGTTATGTCTAGCAAACATATATGGAGTACAATCATAAGGAGTACAACATACGAAGCATGTTTCTTATGTTTATAATAGTACCTGCACTACATGAGGTAGGTGGGTCCTTTTGCAGATCCTTCAACTCCTTCAAGATCCTCTTGGAAGCCATCAGACTATAAAAACAATCACAAATTTATCTCACTAAGAAAATTCAATCTGCAGCAATTATCGAAACAGAAACCGTCCCGATAATAGACGAGCAGTAAATCACTGTCACCAACCCAAAATCAAAACAGCCACATAAAATAACTTCCTCCGTCCCGGTCATTTGTTATCCTTTGGTTTTGACACAAAGACCAAGGAAAAAGGAGGGAGCCAATTATAAGATGACAAGTGGACTAAATTGAATGTGAAAGATCAAATTAGTCATCAAATGCAATCTTAAAATAGAAAGGACAATTGACTTAGACCCCCCAAAATGAAAAAGGACAACAAATGACCGGAATGGAGGGAGTATCATCACTTGAAATCTTACTTGGGAAAAATTCAATCACCCAGCAACAAAAATCAAAACTTTCAACAAATTACCCAGCAAAAATCCACATAAACCGATACCATCAATTGAATCACAAAAAACACAAAGCAAAATATCAAAACTTTGACCTAAAAACACCGGAAAAAAAACCTAAAAAACAAATTGAAAACAGAAACCAACACACCTAAGAAATAACAAAATTTCACAAAGCCCTAGAAAGTAGAAACTAATAAAATCAATTAATCAACCGATCTTCAGAAAAAAGATAAAAACTTTAACCTAAAAATCCTAAAATTAAATTCGTTCCAAGAGGATATGAAGAAATAATTATATCAAAATTGAGATAGAAAGGGGTAGCGATGATTACAAAGGAGATAGAAGGGAGAATAATTCAAAGCAAAAACTGGGAAATTAGATTGGAATTACCTGAAAGTTGAATGGTTATAGGATGAACAAATTGAATAAAGTTGAAGGGTACACCCAATTATTGTGCAAGGATCAGAAGTTATACCCAGCACCTATTTTTACTTGACCACCAAGACTGTTAGACTTGGACGTTTTTTGCGTTTTTAGGTAGTCACTTGCCTTTCGATACTTTTATACGAGTACAAGTCTTATCCTACTCGTACTCGTTTGGTATTACTTAGGAAAATATACCATAAAATTTAACCGATTAACCTTAACTAGTATAGATCCCGCGCAATGCGCGCTATATAGAGTTTTTATTTTTTTTAGTTTATTATTTAAAAATTTTAAATTTCACTTCATTAATATTTAATATTTCATTCCATTATTTTTTGATATGAAACAAAAAAATTGAAATGGAAAACTAACCAAATAGGATTAAGTTAAGTTGTGATTTTTTTTAATGAATTTATTTAGTAAGTACGTGTCAATTTATTCTCTACGGTAATAATTATTTCATTACTGAAAAATTTAGTAATTTATAGTTTATAATTTAATACCAATTTTATTTTATTATAATGAAAAAAATCATAATTTTGAATTTAATTAAAATATTAGATATAATTATAATTATATTAAGATTATATTTTAAGAAAAAGATAATAGTTTAATAAAAAAATCAATTATGTCTTTATGAAAATAGATGCATTTTCGAGGGAAAACTAAGAGAATTATTATTCTCTTAGTAGTGAGGGAAAAAAATCACAATTATGAATTTTATTACAAGATTAGAGTTTAATTATAAGCATTAAAGCATATATTCATTGAAAAGATAATAATAATGCAATGAATGAAAATTTACTTATTACCTTATTTAGCTATATGCTTTTTAAAGGGAAAACTAAGAGAATTTTTATTCTCTTAGTAGTAAGGAGGATTATCTTATAATAGTTTCAAGGTTTATTTAATTTTAAAACAAACTACTCCTACATTATCAAGTCCGTTGAAAATATTCCATAATGCACCCAAGGAACCTATTTATCCGTTAAGCGAGTCATTGTTTTTTTTAAACGATATTTCTATAACAGTAGCAACTTGTTATGGTTTCATTTTCTGTCGACGTCTTTTATTTGATCGAAAGATGCCTTGATGAGTTCCTTGGTGATTCTCTAAGTTTGGGAGTAATGGGTTGTTCATGTCAATTTTCAATTCAATTCAGCTACAGAAGGATAAGTTCCATTAAATTTAAATTTGATTAAGTTAATTTGAAGAGGTAATTGGAAATTAAAATAGTATCTAAAAATAAGTAGTTGATTAACTTTGAAAGATTTGGTGAAACTAGTTCAAAAGGTAACTTATGTTTGATAAAATAACGCAAAATAATAATAATATTATTGTTGTTATTATCCAAAGGTAAAGTGGTAGAACAAAAATATGATAAATTACATTTTTTTTTTCGTAATTTATTTTCGCAGTACGTTTTTTACTCATTGCAGTATTTTTGCATATTATTTTCCATTTGTCTAACCCTGACAAAAAAAAACATCAAAAATAATTCTCTCTACCTACTTTTCTCTATTGTTTCCTCTTTACCACATCCAAAATAATTTCCTCAATAATAAATAATAATTCGAGTTTAGAACAAATATTTAATTCTTTAATCTATATAATTATGTATCTTTTACATATTAATTAGGGTCTGTTTATGTTAAAAGTAATTCAAATTTAATTGGTAGGGATATTGGTTTACCAGGATTCGTCGGTGAGATGCAGTCAGAGGGATAGTTGGCGGTTGTTCATGAACTGGTTTACTTTTTTACATAACACCCATGTTTCAATTTGTGGTTTGGAGGATGTTTGTGCAGTATTGATTCCATTTTCAAGCGTACTATTCTACTATATACTTAGCCATGATTCATTTATATTGTTGTTAGGAGAATATTACGGTATATATCGTAATATACCGTAATCAAAATAATATCGGTATTAGAATAAGTAATATTATATTGAGATATTAATTGATATGATTTAGATATTTGAAGAACTATAAATATAGTACCATTGTATTCATTCCGAACACGAACGAATTATCAATAACAATCCTCTTTACGAATTCTCCCCTCTCTATTTCTAATATGGTATCAAAGCCTCACGCATTCCCCTGCCTGCCGGTGGGGTTATGATTAATGTATAGCACCCACCAGCGGGATGTCCTTTATTAATGTGTAATTTAATTCACGATAAAAACAAATTACGTCCTTTTGAATGCAGTTGTGTGCGTTTCTCTTTGATCTCTACCATTTACATGGTCTTTTCAAGTTCAATTCGTTTATTGGGAGTACAAAAGAGTTCTCCATCGATTTGATACACGGACAATTTTCCCTTTTAATGTAGTCAAGTTCGAAAAATTGCGGCGTTCTTGACCATGGAATTCGAAAATATTGATCGTTCGATATTTTGACGGGTTAAAAAAAAAACGACGACGTTTCCATACGAAGATTTTTTTTTATAACATGTTCGAGAAGATCGAGTGGCTCTATGGCGAATGGATTTTTCTTTTCTTTATTTTGCAAACCCATAAGTTTTTGTTTGGCAGGTTCGAAAAGAGTCCTTGTCAAAGCGTTGGAGATCGAATGCCCGAAACTGGATTTTCCTTACCTTGCAATCCCATGGAAGTTTCGAAAAATTACCATGGGTTTGACGGGGGGTGTTAGGAGAATATTACGGTATGTATCGTAATATACTGTAATTAGAATAATATCGGTATTAGAATAAGTAATATTATATTGCGATATTAATTGATATGATTTAGAGTACTATAAATATAGTACCATTGTATTCATTCCGAACACGAACGAATAATCAATAACAATCCTCTTTACGAATTCTCCCCTCTATATTTCTAATAATTGTCATCAATTCATCATCATTTTTTATTGTCAAGCCATGACAACATAAATTAATAAAAATTACTGGCGTCAACAATTTATGTGCACCTTTTCCAGTTTTGAAATTGAAAGGCTTGGGAATTGCAATGGTTTTGACAGTGGCAAGGTAAAAAAGGATTCGGTCATGATGGTAACTTCCCTCCCCGCTGTCCGCGACCACAACAACCCTCGCCATTGTTGAAGGTGGTTGACAGTGGCGGTTGTTGACGGTGTTTATGGGTGAGAAAGAAAATTTGAGTAAACCACATCAAAAACAGATGAGAGGGAAAATGAGAGTGAGAAATGAGAGGGGTATAATCGTCAACTGTGTACTGTGATGAGTAAAATATGTACTGTGATAATCAGTACCCTTTTTTTTTAGAAAAATATTACACCAAACACTTACAAGAAAACCGGTTAGCTGAAAATTTGGTCAAATTAGCTACTTTGATAAAATAAATTAGCTTAATTGTCTTGTCAAACAAAATTTTGTATTGGGAAATCCGGAAATGTCACTAGTCGATGTAATAAATTACTTCTAGAGTTCTCTAGTATCCTCTCGGCTTACTAGAGTATATACACTGCTATAGGAGTTTGTCTAGTCGAATTGAGATGAACACATTGTCGTGGAGATAATCTTGAGAAGGCGAGTGGGGGAGGCAAAAGAATAGAAGTGAAATTAGGGGAACCCAAGTCTTAAGTAATTTCGAGTAAAGGAACTTAATTGGGATAACAATAACTAGTCAATAAAATTCTCGAGCTATGGTAGTTGTCCATTCCTCACGACTCACGAGACATTGTGGTAACTGCTAAAGGTTCTTTTATCAGTGCATTGATTCGATTGCCAAGGCTTCAATATGACAATTCTCATAAGCTTATGTTTAGGCAAATCGTATGTCAAAATAGCAAAAACAATGGACATAATCGGTAATATACATTCTTCTGAATTCGTTTGGTTTGTATTTAGTGGTTCCGTAACCATCAGCTTTTTCCAATCCCTCAATTCCAACTTGCTAACAAAAGGGACGTCATTTCTTTACGTTTTTCTTACTTGGCTGTCTCACATTTACACTATCCGACACAAAAAAGACGCTTTGATTTTGTTGGTACTCCATGTGCTTATTACTTTTTCATTTTTTTAAACAACAAACCCCTCAATTCCTTGGTCATAAATCATTTTCTTTTCCTGCCTTCCATTTCATTCAGTCAATTACCAATTACCAATTCCAAAACCATCAGGCTTCATAAACCATTTTCCAAATTAAAGAATGAAAATAAAGGCAAGTACTTATAAATACCATCAAATTACAATAGAAACTCCTGAATAAAACATGGATACAGTTGAAATTCTAGAGATAACAGGTCTCTCGCATGTCTTTCATTGATCGACATCATCAGGTTTGCATAATACCCAATGTTGCCAACACCATAATATTACAGTACCCGTCCAGGACAACACTGAAACCATAATATCATCAGAAAGAGAGATCAGGATCTCTTCTTCTTTCGAAACTGACAACCCAACCTTCAATGATTACTTGTAGAAGTCAAAGTCAGTGTCTGGCTTCTTCACATTCGCCCGGTAACCCTTTTCGAAATCTTTAGGCAAGATTACATAGCGATTTTTACGTACAGCATGCATTCCAGCTTCTTGACATATAGCGGTGATCTGCAGACGGCATTACAGTCAGAATATACCAAGATGAAATAGGGCTTTATGCAGTCTACTCATAAGCACAAGTCATGAAGTTCAGAAAGAAGATAGGATCTAATGTGAGAAAAAAGTGAGCAAAATAGTGGACGATATAATCTTTTCAAAAACATTTAAACGTCGGAAACTTTAAGATAACAAAATCCTCGAAGGACAGCATATTGTGAACAGGAATAACAAAATTATGAGTAGAATTTCAATGTCATGTATTGGCTTTATTCCATTGAGATTCCCCAGCAAATTTCAGCAAAAGGTTCATTCGCATTCCAATATCGAACAAGCCTAGATTTTTAGGAGTAATGATGGAACTACCAACTACATCCATAAACATCACTGTGGACATATATGCAACAAAATGGGTTAAACAGACCAAGCTAGTGATACACATGAAAGGAATAATTTGCATCCCCACAATAGAAAGGTGGATTAGCAAAAGGAGCTATCTGTTTGTAATTTCTACTCGCTTTCCAATTGTAAAAAATAAAAAAATAAAAAAGGAGGATTACACCTGAGGGCCTATTGGGGGAGTGAATACTAGGGCCGAGCACAGATCAGGATCAATTATCCAATCTAAACTCACACAGCGGATGACACAGATTTTAACTGCAACTGTTTCATTTTAAATTGTTATATTTTGTTATATACAGAAAAGACATAAATTTAGTGACTCCTAATATGAATCTATCTTATTGATAAGATATCAGTTTCACAATTAACTAAAGGAAGTAGCCTTATTGACAAAGGACTAAACTTCGCTTCAGTTGTTATTCTTCAATAGACACACTACTCAAGTGACATGTAATAGAAAGTAGAAACACCGCAAAAAAAATACTGCTATCCTGCATATAAAAATAAGACGAATACGGACATTACAGGCAGCAAAAACAAATCACAGAAGTGTGCAGTTACTGACCTCAGCCGCACTGATCTTATCTGGACGGGAGACATAATCCTCCAAGTCAACCTCATCACTCAGGTTCATCTTGGCAGTGCAGACCTGGAAACATGTACAACATTGGAGCAAAAAACATATATCAAAATTAGTAAAAACCAAATGAAACATACATTCCTTGGACAACCCCACAGCCTAATAAAACATACGCTGAACAAAACATACCTGGAAAACAAGCCGCTTTTGTCTCCTATCAGGCAGAGGAAACTCAATTTTCCTATCCAGCCTTCCAGGACGTAGCAATGCAGGGTCAAGAGTATCTGCCCTATTCGTGGCCATGATAACTTTAACATTCACAGTTTGGTCAAACCCGTCCATCTACAAGCACAGTACATCCATAAGTTAGGACACAAATACAACGCACGAGTAGTCAGCATGGTAATCATGTAATATGATAATTTATTTTGTGAATATGACACATAGAATACAAAGTATCATACTCATGGAAGTTATAACTGCCACGTTGGCAAACAGTTTATAGCGATACATAAAAAGACACTCACATGTGAAGTAGTTCACAACCATCAACCACAATGCACTCCCACTCATGCACCGAAATAGAATAAAAGTGGATGACAAATAATGCACACCAGTAACTGAAATTAGTTTAGATACTATGCCACAAATTATCTTCACACGTCAAGAGCTAAAAAGATACGAAACAGATACATTTCACACAGACATATATACATGACAGAT
Source organism: Silene noctiflora (assembly GCA_009801015.1). Classification (NCBI taxonomy): domain Eukaryota; kingdom Viridiplantae; phylum Streptophyta; class Magnoliopsida; order Caryophyllales; family Caryophyllaceae; genus Silene; species Silene noctiflora. The sequence goes on along the minus strand of VHZZ01020091.1, from coordinate 21,505 downwards.
ACATTTCAAAGATGTTTAGCAGATGTAAATTTTGAAAAACTCAAGAATTTAATTTAACTGTAATTCCCAACTAAATCAAGCCATTGCCATACTGGTTAGTGAGGCAAGTAAACTGAATCATACCTGATTCAACAATTCCATGAGGATACGCTGTACTTCCCTATCAGCACCAGTCTGAGCATCAAACCTAGCAGTAGCAATGGCATCCACTTCATCTATGAATATAATCGCTGGTGCATTTTCCTTCGCAAGGCGAAAGACATCACGTACCATTCGTGGACCCTGCACCCAACGATAATTAGATTCAACAGAAAAGCAAATGGACCAACCTTATCAATTTGATATTTGAGGACAGGAGAACACGTCATAAGACGGTGGCCCAAATATGATACCTCAATTCACAGAAAAAAAATAGAGAGAGAACAATCAAACATTATCTTAGACCCCTCTAGAACAGTAACAAGTGAAACGAAGAAGATAAAACACACCTCACCCAGGTACTTCTGAACGAATTCAGATCCAACAACTCTTATAAACGCAGCAGTTGTGTGATTTGCAACAGCCTTTGCAAGCATCGTCTTCCCGGTGCCGGGAGGACCATAGAGCAAAACACCTCGAGGAGGATCAATCCCGATTTGCTTGTATAAATCATGATGAGTCAAGGGTAGCTCAACTGCTTCACGAATTTCCTGCTTCTGAATATCACAACCTCCAATATCCTAAAAAACAACAATACCATGATGTCAGTGAAAATATATATTATGGGAGACTTCAGAATACAGGCTTTGCTAGAAAAATATGTAAGAAGACTGATAAAAGAACAAAGGATACAGAATATTACAGAGGAAGTCGAAAACCAAAGGCAAACTAAGATATCAGTTCAACTAATAAGCCCCCCCATTTGATTTTTTCTTCACCAAGAAAGTCAAATGAGGGAGTATTGATCCAGAGCACAAAGAAAAGAAATAGATTTAAGATCAGCATGACACAACTAGAATCTAATTATGATTCCCCAAACCATCAAGTGTAGAATTACAAGCGTATAAACTATCCTTGTTCTGGACCAAACGTATTGCTTGAAAAGAAACCTTAATGACAAATACAAACCTCTCCTTCCACAGACACAATGCTTTAGGTACCCAGCTAAGATCAATCTAATTCGATACCAAATTGCCAACCCGTTCACACCCATTGCTATTTCAATTTTAGTGACAAAATTCCCAACTTTCATCCAAAAATCTCCCCTGCCATTTTGATAAATGTTTCAATTGCCAAAAAAGAGTGAAAACAAAAAACCACAACTTAAAAAGGTAGCTCGGATTTTTTTTTTCAAAGAAACAAAAATATTCTCAATGGAGACCTGAAACCACAACGAATTTGCGCTATAAACTCGAAAAGACAACATCTTCAAAATATTCAGTCGCAATTCTTTTTTCTTTTGATAGCTAGACTACAAGAATTGGCTTATCCAACTTTTATAGTTATCCATCACCCCTAACCTAATTTAATTGACAAAGTTCTCAACTTTACTACAAAAATTCACATTTCCCAATCAAAATATACAAAAAAAAATCCGTAATTTTCAATTACCAGCCTTTCTTACTACCCAGAACGTCAAATCCCCCTAATAGCCAAACAAATTAAGACTTAAAAATCAAAATTTCAACTTAGATCAGTAATTAACCGAAATAAAATTCAAAGAACAATTCAATTTAAGCTAAAAATCAAGTCTTTTTCTAATCCCTGATTCCGATTCGATACCTAAGGATTAAAGATTCATACTTTCAAATCGAAACCCTAAAAAAACAAAAATAAAACAAAAAAGATGAAACCCTAACCCTAAAAAGATAGAAATCAAAACCCTTACATTGTAAGTGACATCAGGCTTCTCAGATTGAGATAAAAGAGAGATACTGGAATCGGCCTCGGGTGGCAAAACATCAACAAGAGCATTAGAATGACGATGAAGCGCAACGGAAGCCGACGGCTTCAACAATTCCCGATTAATCGTACTAAGAATCCTGACATAGTAATTAGAACCAGTAGTAGAACCAACAATCCCATTATTCTGGTCAACCATCTCCATAAACTGACCAATAACAAGAGGAACAGATTGAATACGTTTAACTTCTTCTTGTGCACGAAGATGTTCTCTTTTGAGATTCTTAAGTTCGTCTTTTACGTATTCTTCTTGGATTTCCATAAACTCGATTTGGCGTTCTAGGGTTTTGAGGCGACCGTATAGATCTTCATCGTCGCCGCCGATGGCGGAGGATTGGGGTGGGGAAGGGAGGGTTAAGGGTGGTTGTGGGGTGGGTTTTGGGTCTAGGATCATTGCCGAGGCGGCCATGGTTGGTGGTGTTGGTGGTGTTGCTGTGGCGGTGGAGGATGAGAGAAGGGATATTTATATAGAGAGGTGGAGTGAGGAAAAAGAAAGAGATTTTGGAAAAGGAGTCGATTGGAGTTGTTCTTATAGCGGATTTGTGGAGAGTTAACCACCGATTGGAATTTGCTTTTCCTTTTTTTTTTTAGGCAAAACTCTTTCCTAAAACTCCTTTTTTTTTTTTTTTTTTGGAAAGAAATGATCAATTCATTAATAAATAGTCATACGACATCTACAACATGTGTCAAATTTGACCAGATACAAATCAATTAAAACCAAATAAAATAAAATCTCGTTCAAAGAAAGATCTGTAAACTTGAATTGCTCCAAGGCATGTCCTCTATCATATCGCCGCAAACAGCTTTTCACAAGAGGATAGCTAGCTCAAGTGGTAAAAGTTCTCTTACCCCAATCATGAAGTTGGGGGTTCGATTCTCACCCGCGACATAGTGCGCTCATTTGAACCAAAAAAAAAAAAAACAAGAGGATCATACAATCTTGAGCCTTGACGAGAAACGATTTCATCTGACCAAATTGAGTGCAACCAACAAACAGACAACATATGTAATGCCATATAACGATCCATTACGAAACTGATCTTCCGCATCTTTACCATATAAGAACGACCAAGACACTCTTATCTATATTTCCAATAGAACTGAATCTAAAGAAGATAAGGACTGAAAAAACTCCGAAAACAGAGACGGACAAGCGGATCTCATCAAAAGGGAGACTTTTATTGATTAATTCATAAATATTCATACTAAAAAAAAAAAAAAACTAAACTATTTGGGGGGCTTACCACCGATCAATTGTCGATGAAAGCCCCAGATTTGATTGAAGGAAGCTAGGGTTTTTGAGAGAGAGAGAGAATTTTTCTTAGAGGAGAGAAGATATTTTATTTATATTTATTTATTATTAATTATTTTTATTATTATTATTCAATAAAGTCTGACATAAAAGTCATCAACTATAATATCCGGGCACATCACCAACCACACTCGTGTAGAATACTCAATTGAAAAATAGGGTGTTACTCGATGAGCAACCTCATTACCACTATGCTTAATAGAATTAAACTTTAAGGACTCAAAGACAATTTGAAAAGCCAAAATATCGTCTACCACCGTGTCAGAATATATGACAAAGGCATGCCGCACTTCTTGAGTAAATTAATGAGGTACAAAAAATCAAACTCTATAATTAACGAGTTTAGATGCATCTGACCATCTGTTGTGCCATTGAGAGGCCTAATACATCGGTTTAGCCTCCACAATAATCACTTCACGGCGAAGCCTCGCTTATTTTACCGCCCCTCTACTAACATTACCACTATGGTCTCGAATAACGACTCTTATCCCACAACCTTTATCGCCAAGCAAAGTGGCATCAACATTTATCTTCCACGAACCTAGAGGCTAGTTGTTCAACCTTTCATGTAGCATATTTACTCTCTTGCACATAATAGCATCATCATCACAAGCAACATGCATTGTACCTGCTAGCCGCTTCCACAAATTTCCGAGTCAGGCTCGGTTCAACCGAGCCCGTTCACTACTACAAATATAGGGGAAAACAACGGCTATTAACCGTTGTTATAGAAAAAAGCGGGCGTTGTTATTCGGGCCGTTGTTAAAGGTTTTAATAACGATTATTATTTTAGACAAAAACCGTTGTGTATTAACAACAGTTTACACCCGTTGTTTTTTTATGTTATCCGTTGTGAAAACAAGTGAATAGTGTGAATAATATTTTGGTGCGAAAGTAATAACAAGGGTTATTTAAAAAAAACATTGTTAAAAGTAATAAAAAGGTTATATATTAAAAAACCGTTGTTAAAAGTGACTATTAACAAGCGTTATATTTAAAAAAAACGTTGTTAAAAGTAATAATAACTGTAATACCCGGATATTTTGGGACCCGTACGAGAGTCTTGGGATCCGTGAGAGTTATACGAGAGTAAGATTGGACCTTACACTAGACCAAGTAGGTCCTAGACTAGACCGAGTGAATGCAAGAGTGAACCGAGTAAACTGGTGGTGGACCGAGTAAGGTTGACTCGGCCGAGTAGAGCGTCTACTCGACCGAGTAGTGTTGACTCGGTCGAGTACATAGTGTACACGACCGAGTAGGTGGCACTCGGCCGAGTGCACCGAGTCACTCGACCGAGTGACACTGTCAGTACCCGATAAATGATATTTCGTCTCCTAACCCTAATCCATTTATATCTTCTTCATTATCTCTCCAAACTCTCTTCCTTCTTTCTAAAACCCTCATAAATACTCTTACATGGGATTCAAGCTTAGTCTAAGGGATTGTTCACCTTACTCTCCATTTCATCCACCTTATAAGTTGAGATTTATCATTTTTCTAATTAGTATGAACCCTAATTTTTGGGGGTTTTCAATTGGGATTATTTAATTAGTAATTATTGTTAATAAATTGGTAATTAGAAGGTAATATTAAGGGGTTTTGTGTTATATTATAATGTGCGACGATTTGTGATAGTTATTATGTGGTATTGTAGGATGAAACGGTCTTATGAGATGGATCTTGCTTGTTAATTGGATTGCTTGTGAAGAATGCTAAAAGGTAGGTTAATCATACTCGGTTTCGGTATTGTATATGGGTTTTATATGCATTTATTATTAGAGTCTATGATATAAGTAGTCTTGCATTAACATGGTAATTGAGGTTGATGTTGAATTCATATATGAGTCGGAATTGCATAATCACGTGGTATTGGTTGTGTTGACTTGAGAGTCGAGACTCTTGGATATATGGTTACACCATGTCATGTTGGTAATATGTCGAATAAAGGGTTGTATTCGGTATTATGTTCATAATTGCATTCATATGTCTCATGTCCTTGTAGGAGATTGGTGGTGGTGTTGTGATTATTGTGAAGACGTGAGGCGGTTGCGATACCGTTTCCCGCTCGGTTCGCCTCTTGGAGCTTCCCACTCCAAGAGGGATGTGCACATTAATGGCTTGAGTTAGAGGGACGCGTAAGGTGAGTCACATTGTCTGGTTAGGATCCGAGTCGCTCTCGGGCCCAGGTGCAACCGAAGTGTTCGGAGTATCTTGTACGGGCCGCGGTCCAGGTTATTTTGGTGGCCGGTGTTGCGGTGTTGTCACTAGGTTGTGGGTACGTCTGGGCGTGTCCTAGTACCGGTGTTGGGGTGATTGGAGATGGTGTCTCATGCATTCTAGTGTCGTGTTTCATATCGTATCCCATATGTTATATCTTGCATAGTTGTATTATCGAAAATGACCGTTTGTGGCTATGTGTTAATTGTCACCTATTTTCGGGGTGGCTGGTGAGCTTTAAATTTGTAACCTCGCAAGTGGACGAGTGATCATCGTAGTATTGCGAGGGTCGAACCCAAAGGACGGGATTGGACCTCAAATCGATCGTTTGTCTCTAGTTTAGTTCTAGCAAGAAACTGAATAATGAACAACTATAAGCTATAAGTAAAACAAGAAAATAAACTAGCAAATGAATACGATTAACTAAAATGAGGAAAGGCTAGGACATCCGGGTTCACCAATATAGCAAGGGAAGGGGTAATGGACAAGGAATTGGGGTTATCTCGGGCGAAACAAACATAAGACCCGACCTCTCGATGCGAATCCTAGCTAGACCAAGTATTAATCGACTTACTCATTCAATTAGACTCGGTTTACAAGTTKTTTAGCATGCCCTAGACACTAGTTAAGTTACTCACTCAACAAGATGGCAAATTGTAAGARAAAATACTCAACTTACTCATYCAAGSATTTCTACAAACACCTTATGTGCATAACAACAAGACAAATGTAAACAACCCAAGAACACCCTCAATTCAAGCCATGACCCTACCTTTAACACTACAAAGGACCCCCCTACATCCTAACCATACACTACTCAAACATAGTTGCAACAAACAACATAAAAGGATGAAATTTTAACAAGAACAAAGCAAGAAGAGACATAATGTAAAGACAAGTAGTAAACTAGCAATGAACATGTAAATAAATGAAATAACATTAAATTAAGAGAAGAATTATACCCATAATGATTAAAGGAGGAAACTTGGATTGCATTAATGAAGAGGAAAGCCGTCTTTCTTCCGATTACAACCGAGACAAAGCGTAAACTAATGAGAATGTTAACGTATTGAATAAACTACTTTTCATGAATAAGTTTGAAATGATTATTTCAAAGATTTTGCTAAGTGGAAACGTTCTTATTGTCAAAGAAACCTCAAATATTTTGGAATGTTGAAATGTTGAAAATTGTAATTGTTTTGATGGAGGCGTACCACTTCGATGTGCTTTGGAGAGGGATCCATTGAATTGGGCCCCCACACGGTTGTTAATTCGACCGCCCAAAGACAGAGTGACTATCACCCCGAAAA
>VHZZ01020086.1:19054-29691 GCA_009801015.1 Silene noctiflora | reverse complement strand
GGGGATATGGCTTTGAAGTTGGATATGTTTAAGGCGTACGATAAGTAGAATGGATGTTTTTGGAAGTGGTGTTATTGCATATGGTATTCAATCTTAGTTGAATGAATTGGGTTATTTTGTGTGTCATAATAAAGTCTTACACTGTTTCTGTTAATAGTTCACTGTCAGAAGAATTTGTGCCGGAACGTGGCGTTCGACAAGGGGACCCGCTGTGGCCATATCTATTTATCGTGTGCACTGAAATTTTATATAGTATGTTACATAAGGGATTTGAAAAGGGTGTTATCCACGACCTGAGAGTTCCCAGTACGCAACATTTATGTCACATCTTTTTTTTCGCTAATGATTGTATAATATTTACGAAGGCATGCGAAGTGGAAGAAAATTTGTGTGGGATACCTTGCGGAGTTACAAAAGTGTTTCTGGTCAATTGGTCAACTTTGAGAAAGCGACTATCTTGTTCAATAAGGGCACTACCATAGATCATAGACAGTGGGTGGTGGGGTTGTTGAATGTAATGGAGGGTGATGAGCAAGAACGGTATTTAGGGTTTCCTACAGTCATTGGACGGTCTAAGCATGTTATTTCCAAAATTGTTTGGGATAAGATCAGTAAGAGGTTACAAGGATGGCGGAGTATGCTACTCATTAAAGCGGGGAAGGAGATTTTGGTAAAGACAATTGGTCAAGCAATTTCTACCTATGCGACTAAATTTTTTAAGGAACTTCGGTTCCATATATCTAGATTTTGGTGGAGTTATGATAATGGAAAAAGAAAGATACTGTGTGTAACATGGTCTAAGATGTGTCGTCGAAAGAACCATGGGGGGAATGGGTTTCCGTGAGATCGACAAATTTAACAAGGCTTTGCTAGGGAAACAAGCATTGAGATTGATGGCTAATGAGGACTCCTTCATGGCGCGGGTGATGAAGGGAAAATATTACCATGATAAGTCTTTTATGGAGGCGGATTTGGGTTATAATCCTAGTTATACGTGGCGCGAAATTTGGGAAGCAAGACAAGTTTTTAAGTTGGGGGCTCGGCGCAAGATTGGTGATAGGAATAGTACGAGAATTTGGTGTAATCCTTAGATACCAGGGACTGAAACCATGTGCATCATTTCACCTCGAGGTTCGGCCATTTTGGAGATAAAGTTGTCCGAGTTTATGGTGGAGGATGGTACTTCACACTGGGGTAAAGATAAGGTACATTCTCTCTTTTAACCTTTTGAAAGTGCTCGTATTTTAAATATTTGTATCAGTGATTCGAATCCTAAAGACGAATGATTTTGGGAGTTGGAGAAGAATGGTTGTTATACGGTTAGATCGATGTATAAGACCCTTACATGGGAAACCATGCAACATGAGGCCAAATAATCAAATGTTGATACGGATAAATGATATGTTGTAAGGTATGGAAAATGATGGTGTTTCCCCAAATTAAGATGTCCTTTTTGGCAACTTTGTAATGAGTCGATTGCTTACAATTGATTTATACCTGAAGGAACACCGTTGCTGGGACGAAATTGAGAGATGATACTAGCCCATGTTGTCATAACTATGTGGAGATTTGTCTTCATGTAGTTGGGGATGATGGGTGGGTAGGTGAGAGGGATTTGGGAAGGGTTGGAGATCGAGGTTCTACTTGAGGTGGGTTTTGAGCAGGTGAGGGAGTGGGTGGAAGAAGTTATAATGGGATTGGGAAGAGAGGAAGTGTATGACATTCATGACGGGGTGTTGGGAAATTTGGGAGCGAAGGAACGATATGGTATTTAACAATGGCGTATGGAGTGTTGCAGAGGTGATTGAGCAAAAACATTCTCTGCTTTGGGAGATGCGTGATGTGGAGAGAGAAAGGGGGCGTTGTGAAGGGAAGGGGACGAAAGAGGGGCACGGGAGTTGAGAAGGCCGAGAGGTAGGGTGATGAAAACTAATGTTAATGCTCCCGTAATCGAGGATGCGGGAACAAGGTGGGGAGCGGGCGTAGCGATGAAAGGAGTTGTTGAGCCCGGTGATGGCGGAGGTGATAACTGTGGTACGTGGACTTCAAGAAGTGAAACAAGCAAGGATTATTTATGTTGATGTAAAGAGCGATTGTCTTACCGTCGTGGAGGATTTGGAGCATGGAAGTTTTGGAAGTAGCGGTCTTTATTGAATATATGATGATATTTTAACATTTGTAGTTGTTTTACTGTTTTGTCTTTCTCTTTTAATTCGTAGAAATTATAACAATGTTGCACATGGTTTAGGGCATGCTTTGCTATGGACTATGGGTAGATGTTGCTGGGTAGACTCGCTTCCAAATAGGTTGGATGGCGCTCTTGCTGACAATTTGGTTGAAATGAATTAACCCCTATGGGTTTCCTAAAAAAAATTGTAAAAGATTTAATCTTTCTCTAATTTTTTTTTAGAAAAGTAATCAAAATGATTTCTTAAAAAAACTTGGTTTGTACCCCTGGTATTTTAATGCATGCATAAGGTAAGTAGGTAACCATATTTAAGTTAATGTTGTTTTGGCCTACATGGTATTCCTTAGGTATTAAGTTATGTATATGGTACTCATAACTTTAAAACATACTCCGTCCATTCAAGACCAAATACAACATCTAATGTTTTGATACTATTCATGTTCGAAGAGAATATTCAATATTTCATGCAATATAAGAGAAACTATATTCAAGTGGGATCTTTTTTAGTTCCTCTTTGTAAATAAAATTAGAATATCAAACTTTTATGTTTTTTTATAACATAAAATTGAAGATATTTACGTCTCAAATATTGCATTGGCAAGTGTGCCATGACATCATGTTGTATTTGATCATGATTTTCAATCAGTTCTTAGTAATTTAGGACAATATTGGCATGGTATCAACAATAATTGTCATCATCCAGGAGGAAGAGTTTGGATCATTTGGATACCTCAGCCATTTTCTATAACTCTTATTTCTAACTCAAACCAACATATTACTGTGGAGGTCCACGAATCTAGTTCTGGGGATAGTTTATGGTATTCTGTTTTTTATGGCTCTAATTCAGCTAGTGACCGAAGAAGACTATGGTCACAGCTGCAACACATTAAAGATTTATGCACTCTGCCATGGTGTATCTGTGGAGACTTCAATGCTCTGCTGAACTATAATGAGAGACTGGGCAGTGAGGTTTCCTGGCAAAAAACTCGAGAGTTTAGGCAATGTGTGTAGTATTGTGAGGTTACTTATATAAAAGCTCAAGGTCCCTTTTTCACTTGGAACAATAAACAACGTCCTTCTACGAGAGTATTCTCTAGGATTGATAGATACCTTGTTAACATTGAGTGGATGGACTTATACCCTGAGTGCTCTGCCTATTTCATGAATGAGGGGAATTTTGATCATTGCCCCTGCATATGTTACATAAAGAATGATGCTACTGTGAGTAAAACTTATTTCAAATACTTCAACATGTGGAGTCTGGATCCCCATTTCTCAAACATTGTTAGACAAGAATGGGGCAAGCATATATCAGGCGTCAAAATGTATCAAGTAGTGACTAAACTCAAAAATCTGAAGAAGCCCCTTAAGAAGCTGAACAAAAATAGATTCTCTGATATTGAGCAAGCCTCTGATATTGCTGAATTGCTACTGAATGATTTGTAGAAACAAATGCACTCCAATCCTCATGATCATCAAATTCTTCAAGATGAAAGGGAAGCTGCTGTTTCTTTCTCTATTCTACAAAAAGCCAAGATCAGTTATTTATAACAGAATACTAAAACTGAGTGGGTGAAAGGAGGAGATGAAAATACTAAATATTTTCATAGCCAGATGAAAGCTAGGCATATTCATAACAAGGTATTACAAATTACTGGCAGTAATGGCAGATCTCATCAAAACTCTCAGGATATTGAGCATGCTTTTTGGAATTAATATATTGATCTCTTGGGTACTAGTAAACCTACTACTAAGGTTCATAAACCTACTGTCAGGACTGGCCCTTTAATTAATGAGAGTTATATCCAATGCCTGGTACAACCTGTTACTGATGATGAAATTAAACAGTGTATGTTCTTTATCCCTACCTCTAAGAGTCCTGGCCATGATGACTACTCTAGCCAGTTTTTTAAAGGCTCTAGGGAACTTGTTGGACATGATATCTGTCAGGCTATAAGGACATTGTTCACCACTGGTCAGCTGCTGAAACAACTCGACACTACAAACATCACCTTTTTTCCTAAAGTCGGAAATCCTAAATTTGTTATGGAATTTCGTCTTATTGATTGGTGCAATACTCTTTATAAATGCATTGTTAAGATTCTTTGCACTAGGCTTAGGGAAGTGTTACCTGAGATAGTAAGTGTTAACCAGGGAGGGTTTGTCAAAGGAAGGGCAATAGTTGAAAATGTGCTCATTTGCCAAGATATTGTTAGATTATTGTATAATAGGAAAGCTGTCTCCCCTAGATGCCTCATTATGATTGACTTAAAGAAAGCTTATGATAGTGTGGAGTGGGATTTTTTGCATTAAATTCTTCTAGCTTTAAAATTCCCTCCTAAGTTCATTGGATGGATTATGACCTGTGTTACATCCCCTACCTATTTTTTATCCATTAATAGTAACTCCTTTGGATTCTTTCCTGGTAGAGGAGGTCTCAGACAAGGAGATCCTCTCTCTTCTTTACTTTTCACCATTTGTATGGAGTATTTATCCAGGATTTTAACTGTAGTGGGGGCAACAAAATGACTTCAGATTCCATCCTCTTTGTGGTCACTTGAAATTGAATCACCTCCTCTTTGCAGATGATCTTCTCTTGTTTGTTAAGGGCACTGATGTCTCTATTATGTGGCTACTTAGAGCTTTTGCCACTTTTTCAGCAGCTTCTGGTCTCCGCCTTAATAAAGATAAGACTGGAATCTATTTTAATGGGGTCAGAAGCCAGACTATGGATGAGATAATACAAGTTTCAGGTTTCAAGAAGGGAACTCTCTCATTTAAATATCTTGGGGTCCCTATTTCCTCAAAAAAAAACTCTCTGCAAATAAAGGAAGAAAGCTTACTGACAAAATTACTACTAGAATCAGAGCTTGGGGCTCCAAGCACTTATCCTATGCTGGGAGACTTACTTTAGCCACTTTTGTCCTTAATACCCTTCACACTTACTAGGCTTCTATATTCCTCATTCCTAGTACTATTATGAAAAGAATTGATGGAATTTGTAGAAATTTTCTTTGGGGAGGCAAGGTATGTATGGTGGATTTCTTCCAAGAAAGATCATCTTTGGGTACGATGGATTAATCATATTTATATGAAAGGCTGTCATTGGGTATCTTACTCTCCTCCTAATAATTGCAGTTGGACTTAGAAACAAATTGTTCACACTATGGAAATCTTCAGACCTGCTTATGTGAATGATAATTGGCTGGGGAAAGCTACTGATTATAGCACTAAGGAAGGATACAACTGGCTCAGCCCTCCTCAACGGCTTGTTATATGGTGGAAAATTTGTTGGAACAACATGAATGTCCCAAAATCCTCTTTCATTTACTGGACAACAACACTTGGCAAACTCCTTACCAGTGATAGACTCCTTCGAATGGGTAGTAATCAAGGTTTGAATTTTTATCTGTGTGCCAATGCACCTGAAGACCATGCTCACCTCTTTTATACTTGTCATTTTAGCAACACTTGTGTTGATTTGCTTCAGCAGCACCTGGGGATAGGCTTTGATCCCAGGCAGATTACAGAATGGTACAACAGGGGCAGGCATACCAGGATTTTGATGAGGAAATTAATAGTAGCATGCCATGTCCTTCTTACTTATCAGATCTGGCAAGCTAGGAATAGAGCAAGAATTAATCATCAGGTCATTCACCCAAGGTTTATTGTTAAACAAGTGATTCATGACATTGGTACCAGATTTTGGGCAAGGAATCACATTACCCTTACTGGCAGGGAAGATGGCTGGATGAATAGATTTACAAGGCCTTGGCTGATAATGTCATTATACTTTGGATGTAATAGTTTGTTGTAGCTAGTAGCTGTATCCATGTCTATGCAATAGCTCGAACTTCAGATTATGTAATTTGAGAATGATATCTATAATATACGACTCCGTACCTTTTACCGAAAAAAAAAAATTACATAAGTTTATGAAAATGAAATTAACGTTTCAAGAACCTAAGGAAAAAAAAGGGCAAAACATCAAAATTCAAAAGCTAATCAAAGTCCATCTACATAGAAAAAAGAAATAGTTGTAGAAGATGTTGATATATTTTGCTGTACTACAATTAACATTGAAAAATATACTCCAAAACATCCCTAATCTGTGTGTTAATTGACGATGTTCTAGTTAATATGTTGACAAAAATCACGAGGCAATGCGACTTAAGCCTTTGATTTCGGATCCTTTAATGATTCTAAGCCTTTTGCAAGAAGTTGTAAACATTTCCCATGGTACATCTCCCACCAACATCCAATCTCCATCCTTGTCTTCATAAGTTGCTTCATACTCTGAACCATCATTATTATTCCTTTGTGTTTCACTATTAGACGATTTAATTCCTGCAAGAATACGAAAAAACTGCTAAATATCTATATAAAATGCATGAAAATATGAATTATAAGCATAATAAACCATAGTTTAATAAAAAATAGTTACCAGCTTTGAATTTGAACATATCTTCCAAGGCCTTTATAAGTTGATTGTAACCTTTGTATAGTTTAAGATCGATTTTGCGGAGATACGGAGCTCCATCCATGCTAACCTTGACCAAGATGGTTGTTGTTGCTTCAAGACATTTTGTTCTGTATGATCTTATTGGTGGCCATCCAATTGCTTGCACTCTATACAGAATAATACAATTAATAATACACCATATCAATAACATACATTAATTAACCACCATGCACTTATTAATAAGGTTATAATAATCATTTGAAAACAATATCATCGTTCTGGGTGGTGCAATTTACTTACTTCGTTGGTGGAGCAAGGTGGTGATGACGGGCATTTTTGACACCGGACGTAGACTCTTGGCTAACATCAGAAGCTTTTCTCTTGTTGGAACCTGGCAGACCTAATCTCAACTCGGTGTCTTCATGATAGAACAATTCTCCTTGGCTCATTTCCATGGTGATTTTGAAGCTCTGCCTTTGCTTTTTGGGTGATTTTTTTGAAGAAATGAGAACAAAGCTAAGATATGTAATAACTGAGACAAGAAGATGGAACGTTATATAGTCATGAAGATGTCTTTAAGTAAAGTTGTCGTCTAAAGCACGTGTGTTGTACAAAACTGTATGATTGGTATTTGGTAGACAAACACCACCATTTCATTACTTGTGTGTCTTTTAGGTCACATGCCCTCGTTTATTACCGGATACTTTTGTCACACTATTTCGCAAAGTATTTTAAAGGAGGAAACTAAATTGTATAGCTTGGATACAAGAATAGTGTTGTGAGTGAAATACTGAAATGCACATCTATAACAATGGAAGGATAAAAGGAATTTTTTGGCTAAATAGGGTTCTTTAGTGAACTAATTGAATTTGTTGGGTCGGTTTCAAACTATTTGAGACCAATGGATTCACTTCTTCACTTTAATTTTTTTTTTCCAGTTATTTATGTGACACCGCTAAGGTCCCTGGCGGCTTGTATCCCTACCAATTTTGTAGTCCCTATTGCATATTACTACCATTTTGTAGTACCAATTGCAAGCTTTTATTTTTGTGGGCAATGAAGGCCGCTGGTTTCCTGAGCGTTTTTGGACCTAGAGGTTGTGTTTTTTTTTTAATAAAATTGATAAGGCCGCCAGTTATCTCAGCCTATATATCCTCTACGCTATTTTTCTGAAAGTTACGACATGTTTGGAAGATGACACTTTATGGAACCGCTAGGGACCTCAGCGGCTTTATTACCTAAAAACTGGAAAAAAAAAAGTGATGACATGGACCCATTGGTCCCAAATAGTTTGAAATCAACCCCAAAAATGTAATTAATTTGCTATGTAACCCTACATAGCCAAAAAAATCGAAAAAATGGGATAATTTCGAAACGTTGCACTTTTGACTCTATCTACGATTAAACTTATTAAAATTTGATCGTTAAAAAGTAAATGTGCCTATTAAAATGGATTGGAGGGAGTATTTAATTTAATTATCATAATTGCTTATTCTTATTGTGTTTCCTGTTTCCTAGTTATATATTTTTTTTCTCTTCTTAACGACCTCACCATGCAATTTTGCATGTTTATTTTGTGATCTCGAAAGATTAGCAAATATATTTAATTAATTGACAATATTAATGCAACCCTAAGAATCTCAAATCGTAGTTGCACCATCTTAAAACCAAACCAATAATACTATGGACAGAAAGAAGGCACGTCATCTCAAATACGCGTACAAGGATCATAATGGTCTACGTAGCAAAGGTCATGCATCTTACAGAATCAGGGACATGCTTAAGACACAATTTTCAAATCTCATTATTTGTAAATGTCCAATACTGTTGTTAAACCAATTAATTTATCATATTTCTGTACGAGCACTAGTTTTGAAGTCTACCTGCTGTTGCTGCATTCAATGATTTCAATCCTACTAATATACGTGAGTAACGTGACCCACAATTTGCCCAACCCAACCCGTCCCTGAACAAGGCAAGTTTAGAGCCCCACAATTTGCCCAACCCAACCGTCCCTGAACAAGACGATTTTAGAGCCGGCGATCTTCCTAGTTCGCTCTTTGGTTTTGGCATAAACCGAGGAAATGGGAGGGGATCATTTATGGATGATGTTATTGAGTGACAAGTTGATAATGGGTCATATGAATAATTAAATTACAGTTCAAAAACAAATGAATGAGGGACATCCATAAATAAAATAAGGTAAACTAATAAATGTGATGTAAAATAATTACTATAACCTAGGTGGGTTTGAGTCAGGCTGGCAATTAAAGGGCCGGTATTGACCGATCTGGCCTGGTCCGTAGCCGGCCTGTGACCAACTGTAGGAGTACTAAATAATCTTGAACAAGGGCACCGGAAATATGAATGGCAAATAATATCTGAAAGAGTGAGATAGAATTAGTAATGAATATGAGGGGTTGGCGGGTGAGTCAAATATTGAGAGCCGACATGGGTAATGGGTTTGCTCAATGAGACCCTACACCAACAGTTTGTATGTCTCTATGATTTTGTCTCTTTGATTTTGGGTGGACAAGGTCGTCCTTGTTCGGTTGTTCCTTTCTGCTATTCATTCACACTTTCGGAAAGAAATGGATCGATCAATGTGTACGTGCACAAGGACGTCTCTTTACGTGAATTTGAGAGGAGCGTGGACCACGAATTGGCCAGAATTTCTTCCTCACCTTCATTTTTGTGTTACGAGGGTATGGGTCGAGGTGGGCGATTTGTAAAACCACTCTCAAGCAAGGTCATGAGGGAGAACATGACTTTGTTGGATCATCATAATCTAAGATGAAGGGTAAAATTAGTATGACTCAAGGTCAAACATTGGTCATGTGGTGACTCTCTTTTATTTGTCAAAACATGACAAGGTCAAACATTGGTCATGTGGTGACTCTCTTTTATTTGTCAAAACATGACCCATTAGATGACTTTACAAGTGGCATATGTTGATTGGTCACACACAAATAATGAGAAAAAAGGACAATAACCTCATCGTTGGTAATTCCAAACAGTATTTGTGTATCATCTTCCTTCATTTTCTACCGAAAAAGAAGATGAAAGTAATAAGAAATAAAATTAGAATTATATACCAAAGCAAAATAAAATAAGAATATAAGCATACACAAAACAACTATATTTTTTAATTGTCTATAGAATTAACTAAATTTTGACATATTTTATGATTTTTTTAGAATTTTACATATTTAATATTTTAAAAAAAATATATGAAAAATTCTATACAGTTTAAAAAAACTATCCAAGTTCCGGATGGTGGTGACAGAGGTCCTGAATGAAGACAATGACGTTAGAGACAATGGTGATTGTGAACGATGATGATGGTGATGCCAGTGGAGACAATGGTGATGGTGATGGTGATGGTGAAAGAAGAAGACGGTGATGTTGGCGAGATGAAGATTGTGGTGATGTTGCTCGTAGGAGTTAATGTTGTCGTTGAAGGTGAATAAAGAACCCAGAAGGTGAACTAGGTAAATAACGTTGATGTTAATTTGGGGATATGGTTTGGGAAAGGGAGTATCTGTTTTTAATTAAAATTGGAAAGAGAGATTTAAGGTTATGTATTTGGTGGAAGGTTATGTATTTATTTGGGGATTTATTTTATACAAAATTTTAAAACTATTTTTTAAATTAATATTAAATTATTTTGAATTAAAGGTATCTGAACAGGTGTCGCAACCCTATCAAAAATAAATTACCCCAGGTACAACAAATTAATGTAGTATTTAGGGGTCGAATCCACAGAGAGCGCGGTGRTTGCTAATTAGTTGTGATGGATAGAATTTTATCTCGGTTAATCACAAGTTATGGGGGTTTGTAGATTGGTTTATGCAAAGTAAAAATATAAAAGCAAACAATAAAATGAAAGTCGTCTAGGAAGTTCGGTTCATACATGCAAATTGATATTTAAATTGGTTAATTTACAAAAATAATCCAAACTAATGGTGGTCTTCTCAAAATAATCTA
>VHZZ01020083.1:5141-21973 GCA_009801015.1 Silene noctiflora | reverse complement strand
AAGACTATATATTTTTAAATGGATAAACTAATTGCTCGGACAAATCTTAACAATACGATAAAATAACAAAACTAAAACAGATAAACCCGTGAATTTCACCGGTCACAAACCTAGTTTCTATTTCATAAGAGTATGTCTATCTCGTTAACTCAAACTAACAATTATTTCACTCTGCCACATTAACATTTATATCGTCTACCACATCTTAACTTAACCAGAACCGCCGACATTCAATTCATATACTTGCAAACTCCAAGCTCCTAAAGAACATCCAAACATGATTAACCACCACTTTAAAGATTACCAAAATAGATATAATCAATATCAAATTATCCAAAAAAATCACCAAAATGGATAATAATCATCCAATAATCTCATCTCCCAAACCTAAAACCGAACCAAAGAACACACCACAACCATTACATCCGAACCTACTTTAAGAACAAACAATATATACAAACCAAGCGAGGGGCTAAGAAAAGAGGCAACCCGACATACACACACACACACTTAAGCTTCAACCACCAAAATCCCCTTTTCTCTATCTCTCTCTTTCCCCTCCAAACCCTAATTTTCAATTTTTTCTATTTTAACTTTTAGGGTTTTCACTTTTTCGAACATTTCCCCCAATTTCTTAATCTTCAATTAGGGTTTCGGTACAGTACATCTCGATCCGGCGACAGCCGCCGTATAATAATGGCCACCGCCGGTGAAAAGCCTCCGCAGCAGGTCCCACCTCCGGCGTCTACGGCGGAAGATGATTTGTGGAAGCGTAATACTGATTGCGTTTACTTTCTTGCTTCTCCTTTGACTTGTAAAAAGGTATTTTATTACTTTTGTTGATTTTGAGCTGTTGATTTGTTTAATTTTATGATTTTGGATTTACTGTTAGTTTGATTTTGCGAGTTTAATTGTATTGACTTGGGGTTTTGGGGTTTTGATTTAGTTTAGGGTTTAGATCTTTGTGTGATTAGAGATCTGTAGGAATTAGGGTTGGTGATTTTGTGAAGCTTGAACTTAATTGGATCTCGTTTCATGGCGGAGTTAGAATTGAGATTTGGTGGAAGATATGAATCAGAAACTTAATTCGGGGTTTGATATTGATTGGAAGTAATCTTGATAGTGTTAGAGGAGTTATGTTGTCTTATTGGTTGAGAAGTAACTGGTAAAATAACAAGACTTGGTTGTTTTGTAATATTAGTTACCCGACGAGAAAAGGCGAGGGAAGGAGATGTGATGTTTTTTCAAGATTTGGACGACAATGAGTTGGATAGTTATATGACGAGAGAAGGGAAGAAAGCGGAGTGTGATGTTTTTGCAAGATTTGGATGTCGGTGAGTTAGATAGCTATGTATCGAGAGAAGGGAAGGAAGGGGAGTGTGATGTTTTTTGTAAGATTTGGATGTCGGTAAGCTGGGATGAGTAATGAACTGCAGTCACATGTTTGGAATTGAAAATCTCCGGGTTTTGTAATTATTACTAGTTTGTATAGAAGCTAAAGATTCACTTTGCTGCTTACAGACTCATACTCTTTGTTTACTTGTTTGCAGGGAAGCCAATGCGAGTATAGGCATAGTGAAGCTGCTCGTAGTAATCCGAGGGATTGCTATTATTGGTTGAATGGGACTTGCTTGAATGCTAATTGTGGATTTCGGCATCCTGTAAGCTATTTTCTTACTTTCTGATTGTTGGTTTATATTTTTATTTGATCTGTTGAGCATCAGTGAGACCAAGCCAGAAATTTACGTTTATATCCTTCAAATTATATGGTTAATGGTTCGTCTCACAGTTTCATACGAGTATAAGTTGTTGTGATTGAGCTTGCAGTAGTAATCTTCTCTTCCACTTTTTCAGCCTCTGGATGTTATGGTACCACCTCAAGGCGGGAGTTATGCAGGGCCTTCACCTCTTATGCCTCCTTCAGGTGCACCTTTTGCTTCGATACCTCAGAATGCTGCCAAGCAAGCAGTCCCATGTATCTTTTTCCAGAGGGGATTTTGTTCTAAAGCTGATAGATGCAACTTCTTGCACGGCCCTGTTCCTCTACCTAATACCAAGATCCAGCCAGGCACCACGACAACTGCTTCGACGGAAATGCCTTCATTTAAGAAAACTTTTGGTGCCTCTGAAAAGGGTCCACAACCGAAAATGAATGTTTATTCAAATGCATCTAAATCTATTGAAACTCCACGCCAACCACAAGCAAATGCAGCTCTTAAAGTTGTGAAGCCTCGATTGATGGAGGAACCTACAGCTGCAAAACGTTATCCATCTGGTGTTATTGAAGAGGTACCTAAATTTAAAGAAACAGTGCCTCCTCTAGCTGCCAATGGGAATTTGAGAAGCAGGGCTGCTCGTCCACATCGTTCTGGCTCGGTAGATGATGAATATTATCAGAATGGAAAGGATGTTGATGATTCTTTGAGGGAATCTTCCCCTGGTTTCGATGTACTTGTGGATGATAAACTCGAGGAGGATGAATACTATCACAATGACGATCAATATGTGAGATTGAGAGGCCAGGAAGGAAGAAGAACAAGTGAATTTGATATTGAAAGTCGCGATGATTATATTTCAGCAAATGATGTTAATCATGATATATATCACAGTAAACACGGCTACCGTGCATATGATGGTTTGGTAGATAAGTATCCTCGGGAGCAGCGTCAAGCATCATCTGAAAGACCAACCGTTCACGATAGGAGAGGTCCATATAAGCCAGAGAGCACTGATTTCATCTCAAATTCCTCGGATTTGCGCCATCGTTTGTCAAAACAGCGGAGGGATAATAGTCTGAGATCAGTTATTAGTCCTGATTATAAAGCGGATTATCATCGGGAAGATCGAGGGTATCAAAGTTCTCGAAGGGATACACGTCGTTCCCCTATGCGTGAGAGTACGCGTGAGAGCTCCTTTGGCAGCCGCCTTCAAGGTAGAATAAAGCTCCCAAGAAGGTCTCCTCCTGCGAGTGTTGGTAATATGTATTCAGGGAGGGGAAATGATAGGGGAAGGAACTCGGGCAGATTATCTCCAAGCAGGCCACAACAATCTTCTCTCCAAGGTAGGCTTCGAGATAGATTGAGTGGACGAATCCAAGAAGAAAGTAATGAAGACAGAATTTTTAAAGGTCAGATGAGAAAGGACTCGACTTTTGAGGATAATATCGACGGGTTTGCTCCCCCAAAACGTTTATCAGAGCTGCGAGGCAACAAGGACACTGGTAACAGTCAGGTGACCACTGGGAAGCTTAGAGATACTGTCTTAGCTAGTTCTCACACACATGATGGTGATATCTCATTTGATGGTCCCAAGCCACTAAGCGAGATCTTGAAGAGGAAAAGAAATGCTACACCAGCTTCAACGCGTGCTGTAAATTGTGACAATGAAGAGGGTAAAACTGGAAAACCAGCTGCTGTCTCTTCAGCACCTGAGCAAACTCAGGGTGATGTACAGGAGAATCATGAAGCTCAAATTGTTGAAGAAGATGAAGAAGTGGGTGAAATTTCGAATAAAAAGGTGAAATTAATTGAGGATGAGTCTTCCTTACTCGATGATGCTAAACATCAAGAGTTGGTGGAGGAGGGTTTATTCGTTGGTGACGAGCAAGGTCCCGAAATCGATGAAGAGTTCGATCAGGGAGAAGGGGAAGATCCCGAAATTGATGAAGAGTTGGAATATGACTATGAACAAGATGACGAGGTAGAGGGTTATAATTTGAATGAAGGGGAAGTTGCCGATAATGAAGGCTTCATGGATGAGGATGATGGAGACGACTTTGCCAAGAAACTTGGTGTTTCTTTCTAAGCTCATGATGTCGGACTGTCGGATCTTAGGAACTGCAACAAGGGAAGAAATTCATTACTCTTGGTAGATTTGCTTTGTGGTCAAAGTGAATTTTATATCTCGTCTCTTTTTTTGATTGTATCTCATTCTAATTGTATTACCCCTATACTAATCAAAGGCAGAATTTTCGCATGTAAGGAACTTTCACTGGTTTCCTCCTTTGTAGATCACAGCATTGTAACATTTTAGTCTTATGAACAGAGTTTTTACATGTTCAATTCTATTTGATACGGTTCGGTGTATGGTCGCCATCTTTTCTTAGTTCTCGTTTTCTTCTTGTTTTCTAATACTTTCTCCAATCCAGATGATTGTTAACAGGCCCTGTTACACGAGTTTTAGATAGACCTTTTGGTAGGGGTAATATTGGTAAAGTATGAGAGAAAGTGGGTTACTAAAAGAGATCCAATGGAATTTTCAGTAAATAAAGGTTTACTAAAATATCATGATTCATGAGAATAAGGTCTGTCACTTTATTTAACCAAATAAAGGTTTGGTAGATTAGATTGGATTGTACAAAAAAGGTAAAGCAGTCCGTCTCATTGTTGACGCTCACTATCCGTCTAAAGTTGAAGACGGATAATTGGATAAAAATCGTAGATTGGATTGGATTAAAGGAAATGGAGATGATCCTTTTTCCGGATTAAAGGGATAATAACACTTTGCTCTTTGATAACTTCCAATAATCCCAACAGCATTAGCGGAAAAATCTACATAATTTTTTATTTATCTTTCCAAAAAGATAATCACAAATTTACAGTATCTAAAACCAGCGATGTCGACCAAATTTAACATATCTTTAATTTATTTTCTTAAATTTACAATAATAATCTCGAAGATTTAAATGTAAAATGTAAGATTATGCCGAAAGAAATGCTAGACGAGAAATGGGTTAACAAATAAACAAAAACGATATTTTAGACACATCATTGCTTCTAGAGCTCGAGTAGAATCAAATTTCATTACAACTTCCCTTGAAGAGAACAAGTACAATTGTACCGGGACATTTACATCCACCTTAGCGATAACTTCAGAGGGAGATTAAAGCCGACATATCAAGTAATCAGCAATGCATGGCTATTGGCTGACACCATTCAACCAACATTACTAGTCTTTACAACAGAATGTCCTGAAATGCAATTTCCTCCGTAGCGTGCAAAAAAGAGCTGAACAACCCCTTTTCGTCATTACAGGCTCATTGGATTTCACACCTATTAAGTCTAATATACCAATGATGTCTCGGCCAGTGACAGAGACTGAAGGCCTCTGATGATAGGTCATCTCTTCGTATCATCTATTTTTGGCCTTCAGATCTCGTGCAGTTGAGTAATCCCTCCCCTTGAGTCTTGAATTATATCAGCCTTGTGGACTTGTGGTTTACTTTATATATTGAAGGGACGTGCCACATTGTGACTAGCGTTGTCTTCAGCTTGTCCTATCAATGTAGTTAGGAAAAGTTGTAGGCTCTAAAGCACAGACCTGAAGTCCTGAACATCATGTTAGGGTTGATACTTCAGCACAGTGACAATGACCGATAATATTCTCTCACCGCCTGGCTTCTGATAGCAATACCAAAGTCTGAAAAGCAAAAACCATTAAGAAGAAATTCTCAAAATAACTAATTAATTGTTATTTGCAGACAATGAAGAAGACGAAGCACATAAATAATTGATAACCTTGTAGGGTAAGATCCTGCTAATGGAGTGAGGGCATAGAAGTAGAAGCTCTGATCTTCTGTATGCTAGCTTGAATGACACATTCACTCTGAAAACATTCATTCACAAGTTTAGTATTAAGAGAAACTGAAATAATCGAGATCATAACGCTAAGAAATACCAAAGGTTTCAACTGTTATTATTATTCGCCATTACGCATTCAAGTTTCTAATACAGTTTCAAGTAAGTGATAAGTCAAGAAAGCAAAGTATCACATCAGTTAGAAACGAAAAGGATGAGCTTCAGTATAGTAAAGTCTTGTTAGAAATTTGTGATTACCTGCACAGGATGTTAAGGGTTGAAGCTCTTCCTGACTCCATCATCACCATGTTTTAGAAGCCTGCACCAAATTTTAATAACAACGTAGTACTTCAATCCATTGGAATTCCCTTCATTTTCAAATGACAAGTTTTAAGATGGTGAACTTCGAAAAAGTTGTTATTAGGAATAACTCCACTTTGGTACCCTGAGATTTTGCCTTATTCCATTTTGGGGTAACGAGATTTCGCTGATTCCACTTTTATAACTCAAGGTTTGAGATATTTTCCACTTTGGTGATCAACAAAGTAGAATTAGCCAAACATAAGGGTATCAAAGTGGAATTAACCCCAATCTCAGGGCACCAAAATGAAATATTCCTTCCTCTTAAAAAAAGGGTGCCACAACTTCAATAAATGAATGAATTCCAGTTCCAAAAGAGAGAGCAAAATGGGTTTAAGAAAATTCAACATGAAGATATGCACACGAAAAGTGTACTTAAAGGTACGTTAAAACAAATACTTGCAATCCTGGATTCCTGGCATCTAAAATTAGGCATTACTGATTTTGCATAAATAGATCAAAACTATTTGCAAAGAGACGAAGGGATGTTACCTTAGTGACTTTACTATGGCTACAAACTGGAACTGGAATATGTCTTATGGATTACTTGCCCTGTTTTCGAGATCTCAGAAAATTAAACATCTGTGTTATTCCCTGCAGGCTGCAACTAAAATTTCCCTGACCAATAGGTTCATTGGTTATTAATTTATTCAACAAAGCACAGTTACTTTAATTTCAGCAAGTGTCTCCGTTGTGTCAGGTCAAATATTACCCACATAGGTAGATAAGAGACAATGAGAGTGCCTAAGGAGTCACAAATGATTTGTCTTTTATCTACCCATGTGGGTTTTATATGACCCGTCGCAAGCTTGTGACGGATACTGTCCGTCACAAATGAGAATTTGTGATTTAATTTGCAGGTTCATTTAACTTTTACAGAGAACATTTATTTACCATTTTAGCCACACTATTACTTGTTTCAATGGACTGGTGAGGAATCCAAATGTACATTATAAACCTAATTTAATTTTACTAAATGAAATCACGTACGAGACGCTGCCATACCTCTGTTAAATAAAATGCTGGGTTGGAAGTTGGAATCAGCTTTATCCGGTTGACATGCGAGTAAGAATTGAGAAATCAGGATTGTTTTGCATTGCCACAAAATGACACAGCTGATGCAAGAAAAAGAAACATGGCTGCAAAATTTGACATCACCATATAATAAGAAGAAAAAGGAGGGGATCCAGCAATTTAGCCATGTTGAAGCTATTAGGAGGACCAACCTCTGTTGTAAAGTTTGCATAACCAAACCCAAATATTTGACCGAGGCCGTCGCCTAACGGAATAAAGATCCTTGAACTTTCCAAGCAATACGCCATAGGCTATGATGTTCCATAAAATGTTCAAGCAAGGATAATTCAATATTGCTCAACTCTGTGATTGGTTGCTACAAGCAGCAGAATCGCCAAATTCAGTCAAAAACCCATTATTGATCATTAGTTCTTGCAATTTTGCAACCTCATCCGCCATTCCTAGGTCATGATACTTTTTCACTAGGAAACCATAAACAACTTTGTTAGGGCGAACACCCCTTTTGATCATTTCATCAAATAACATTTTTGCATCTTCATGTCGAATGGCTGGCAGCCCCTGAATTATGCAGGTATACGCTTGAAGATCAAGCTCCAAACCCATATCCATCATCTTTGTCTTTAACTTAAATGCTTCCTCAATGTTGCCGTTTTTCATATTGCCAGATATTAAAGCAGTAAAAGCAGCTACATCTGGAACCACACCCTCAGATTGCATTTCATAAAAAAGCTCAGAAGCTGTCTCCAAGCAGTTGCTTTTACAAAAACCATCAATTAGAGTGGTATAGATGACAACGTCGGGAGACAAACCAATTGTTAGCATATACCGGAAATGATTCACGGCCTCCTGAACTAAACCAGATTTACACAAACCATCAATCAACACAATATAACTACCAAGAGTCGGAGCAATACCTAAGTCCCGCATTTCTTGGAATAAATTTAGAGCATTTTTCACATCTCCTACTTTGAAATAAACCTCCATCAAAGAAGTATAGGCATATAAATCAAATTGCAGGCCTGCCGCTTTCATTTTGCTTTTATATTCCAAAGCTCCCTCAATATTTCCACGCTTCAGGTTGCCATCAATTAAAGCTGTGAATAGAGGTACATCTGGAACTAATCCCTTTATCAGCATTTCATCAAAAAGCTTTCTTGCCATTCCTAAGCGGTTATTTTTACAATACGCGTCAATTAGAGATGTATAGATCGATATATTAGGAGATAATCCAATAGCTTGCATCCTAGAAAAATGGCTGGTTGCATCTTCAATCAATCCTGATTTGCAGAGACCGTCTATAAGCACTATGAATGTTACAAGTGTGGGAGTGATGTCCAATTCCTGCATCCTCTGAAATTGGTTGATAGCTGATTTGGCATCCCCTTTCTTGAAATACGCATCAATCAGAGTGGTGTATATAACAGAATTCGCCTCTTGGCTGATTTGCTTCATCTTAATGACTAGAGAATTAGCTTCTTCAATTTTCCCTTCATTGCAAAGTCCCAAAATGAGAGTACTATATAGCATTTCATCTGGGTTTAGCTCTTTCTCGTTAATTATTTTCGTCATTATCGCTTTTGCTTTTTCCATATTACCTGCTTTAATGAAGCCATGGATTAAGACGGTGTAAGTTTTCAAATTTGGAATTACACCAGCTTTTTCCATAGTCTTTAGTAAATCTTCTGCTTCTCCCATTTTCCCTTTGTCACAAAGGGCATCCAGTAAAGTTGTATATGTAACAACATTAAGGTTGAGCCCAACATCTAACATCTCTTTCACCATTTTAGAACCTTCACTAAGATTCCCCCTTTTACAATATGCATCAATCAGAGATGTATATGTATATTCATTTGGACCAAGGCCACGACGCTTCATGTCAATAAATAACTTCAAAGCTTGTTGCATCAACCCTTCTTTGCAGAAGGAATCAATCAATGTGCTATACGTTACAACGTTAGGCTTCAAGCCATCACATGTCATCTGATGAAGGAATCCAAAAGCTCGACGCAACTTATTATATTTACATAAACAATTAATCAACGCATTGTATGAAATGACATCAGGGTCACATCCCTCTTTCTTCATTTCTTCATACAAATCAATTGCTTTATTTATCAAACCAAGCTTCCCATGCCCATCAATTAGTGTATTATACGTAACAATATCAGGAGCTAGTCCCCCTTTTTTCATATGTTCGAACAATGCCACTGCTCTAACCACCTCTCCTGCTTTACATCTATCATCTATCAATATGTTATACGTAAACACAGTCGGAGAAATCCCACACACGAGCATATCCCTAAAGACCTTCCTCGAAAGCTCAACTTTGCGTGATTTACAAAGCCTACTCAAAAGGTTATTGCACGAACGCACCTTAGGAAAAACCCTACACCTTCTCATTTTCTCAAAACACTCAGTCGCTTCCTCAATCATCCCCAACTCAATCAAAACACTAAAAAAAGTATCAAACACTCCAAAACCCGGAACACAAACACTCCTCATCGACCACAAGACATCAAACAAGACCACACCCGGCCACCCATTGGCCGACAAAATCATTTCTTTGCACGCATTATTTGCATCCCGGTACATTCTATTATAAAACAACACATGAATCACTACACAATACGCCTCACAAGAATGTCGAAACCCGACTCTAGTCTTAGCCCATTTAAAGAATCTCAACATAATTTCCGGGTCCCCCTTCAACACAACCAAAACCTTACAAACCAAATTTGGAGCTACCACAGACCTAAACAAACCATCAATCCTAACATCATCATTCAACCTATCATCAAGAACTAATCTTTTCATCAAATCTCGATTAAACAACTCATGAAAACAATCATTGTTCACATTATTACTACTACTACAAAAAGGATGCTTAGACAAATACAAAAACCCAGCAACCAAGATCATCAAATCACACTTTAATGGCGAAACAACAAAATGGGTAGAAGGAGGCATATTATGAGGGAAAAGGGCAGCCATTGACGCACCTCTGTAGAACAAAAAATGGGTTTTTCTCCCCAAAATTTTTCGCAGAAAATTTACCATTTCTGAGTAATTTAGTATGGCATTCAAGGAGCTCCATATAACATTATTTTTAGAAAATATTAGATAGATTAAATTCAAAATTTATGATTGTTTTAAGATGAATAATTCGAGAAAATGGGGTTGAAATTTGAAAATAGGGGTGGAGATTGATGATACTCCGTATTGATTAGGGTTTATGTTGAGTTGTGCCAGGGTTTTTGGGCGGCTTAATGCGGAGGAAGAGGAGTTGGAGCGTTGCCCTCAAGAGGATGTTTTTTCTATTTTATTTCGCAAATT
Organism: Silene noctiflora; assembly: GCA_009801015.1. Taxonomy (NCBI): domain Eukaryota; kingdom Viridiplantae; phylum Streptophyta; class Magnoliopsida; order Caryophyllales; family Caryophyllaceae; genus Silene; species Silene noctiflora. The sequence continues at coordinate 11,669 of VHZZ01020083.1, read as the reverse complement.
TTCATCGAAGACGAGCAGTATCCGTCACAAGCTGAAACGGACAGTGTCACTCCCACAATATGCAAGTGACACTATCTACAGGGTGTTTCACTTCTCCCCCACTTGGCCACTTGCCTTATTGTGAGAGGAACACTATTCGTTTTCAGCTTGTGACGGATAGTGCTCGTCACAAGCAAGACGCTTTGGATTTTATTTTTGTTTATTTCTTTTATTTGGATGACGATTGACGAGTAAACCTGCTGTTAATATTCGATACATGTGTGTTCGGCCTATCGGGGGTAAAGTAGGCAAGATTGCTCTTCAGAGAACTCGAACTTGACTCCTATCGGGCCTATCCTCACGGTATTCTCTCTCTTATAATTTGTACGAAATATTTTTTGGGATTTATTTTAAAACTATATTTCTTGGATTTTAGTTTTTTTAATGTACTTAAAAATTTAGACCTGTCAAAATTCCCCCCTCCCGAATAACTACCTGAATAATCCGAGTAGTACCTAATCGATGCCCGAACCAAGGAATCCAAGATTGACCCATAACCAAATTGACCCAATCAATATGACCCGATTCATATGATTATTGTTGCACATAATGTATTTTCCTTAAATAACTTGATAATAACAAATCGAAAATAACCCGACTCAAATTAAACAGACTGCGTAATATTCAAAAGTTTTAATATCTTGATATTTTCAAGTTAAACAAGGTATAGTCATGATGAGATAGCACAAAATAATACTAGTGTTTTGAACTCTGGACAAATATTTTCAATTAAATTAAATTCAGATAAGTGTTGTAATTGGTTACAAATTTTATAACTTAATAATGACTGGTTGAGTCATGAGTGCTTGGCAATTGGCATCATGCTATGATGCAAAACTAGAAAACTAGAGTTGTTCATGGATCGTCTAGTCCATTAAACTTGACTCATCCCGCCTGCTAAAATAAGCGGGTGGACAAGGCTTTTTAATAAAAATACAAAGACCCAGCCCACTAAAACGTCCCAAATTCGCTAACCCGCTTGTCTGTGGGCCAAAAATTAACATGAGCCTAGCCTATATCAAGCCCAAGCCGAACACCACTATGCAAAACACAAATTGAAGATTGAGACTTGAGAGTTGAGAGTGACATTAACCCGTATATTGGCATTTGTTCACTAATTTAACTCTTCACTACCTCGGAATCTCGAATATTTGAATTTGAGAACAAATGCCAATATCGCAGTTACATTACATCCTCCGAAGCTCCGAGACAATCTCTAGCAAACATGTGATGTGATTCGTATAGTGTAAACTGCAAAACGAAGATACCACCAATTTTGTGGAAGCAGAGAACAGCTTCTTCCTTTAACTAAACTCCGGCAATCATTTAAATTCCCAGAGAACAGCTTTACTAATCTAATAAATGCAATCTGCAAGTTTTACCCCGAATACACACTCCTGAAATTTAACTGACCATTCTGAACAAGGCACACACAATCGAATCACAAGGGACTATAATAGCATATGACATCCTTCCAATACATTTTAAAGACGGATATAAAAACAGGACAAAATTTTCTGCGCTTCATCAATGGAGCAATCACCATCTATAATCATCCACACCTCAAATCAGAAAACAATCCAACTACTGTTGCTTGCATTCTGGTGGTCGTTCACCTGCAGGCAGAGCTTCTCCTCCTTTTGCCTTGGCACTTCTTCCCTGAAAGAAGACAGTTGAACAGTATTACATTTAAGTGGTCTAGAAATAGCTGACATGGAAAAAGTGACCCACACCGAATAATACCCGACTCAAGAATGACAGATTTGAAGCGAAAGTTTTTGTTTCAAGTTAATCGTGACTAAAACAACCAGAAGAACAACCTCCTGCCTCATTACCAATAACTTGAAAACCTAATACCCGAAATAACTTGGTAACCAATACACCAGAACCTGGCCCACAATGACCTAACCCCAACAGTCCAACACGGAAAAAAAAAGCCTGCAAGGTCTAAAATTAGTTGATTATAGGCTTGCCTTTTTCTTGGAGCTGGTTTTATCTTCATCCTCGTCTTCATCGTCATCATCATCGTCTTCATCGTCATCTTCCTCATCGTCCTCGTCGTCATCGTCATCCTCTTCGTCCTCGTCATCTTCGTCTTCCTCCAGATCTCCAAACTCGTCATCCTGAGCAGCTTCTCCAGTAAACCAAGACACAGCATGGGGAATGATTTTCTCCTTAATGGTTGACCTATATGAAAAGATAATAGATATGAATATAAGATCCTTAAGGATAAATTATAAAAAAATTTGAAACTGTACAAAAGAAGAGTGTGTAAATTCTCTATCCACACGTATCTACTTACCCAACATCATAATCGAGTTCCATCAGGGATTGCAACTCTTCCGCCTAAATGACCAACGAATAAATAAGATAACATAATACAGGGAAGGTAATCCATTAACTTAAAATTTTAAGAACAGCAGCAATCAGAAACTCACAGCTTCTTCCTCAATATCTTCATCATCATCAGGGACTTCAGGGGGGGTAAAGAAATTGAAAAAACTGTCAACAGCTTCTGTTTTTGTGATTGGCTTAGCATTCTTAGATCCCTTCTTTGGTTTCTTCTTCAGAACCTTCTCTGTCAAACATTTCCCGGGAAACCATTCAATTTCCGTCCTGTAAGATGACCAATTGTCAAATTGTGATAAGCAGTTTATATTAAAGAATAAAGGCATATTTGTCATTAGCAGGGGAAATAAAAAAAGACTGATACAAAAGCTATAGCAGATAAGACTAGATTACCCAATAGCTTTCTCCAAAATAGGTTCATCTTCATCTATCATGAAATATGTCTTGGTCAAAACAGGATTCTTGAAAAACGGATTGGGATCAAAGAAGAACTCAAGCTTGAAACCCTTGGTAGCTTCACCCTTCTGATTCTCATCTTTTGGCACATCAATTCTATACCACTTGATATCTTTGAGATATTTGAGAGCCTCTTCGTCCTGCTCTTGAATCTGATCACAAACAGAGACAAATTTAAGAGATATACAGGAAGGCAGGGACATGTTCAGAAAGCAATGGGCCATCTTTAACTAACCGCATCAGCTAGCACTTCATTAGACTTCATGGCAGTGAACCAGAAATTTGGCACTCCTTTCTCTGTAATAAACAAGAATTTACTTGAATATTTAATATAATTGCGACCATGCTTAATTATGAACATAAAATATCAATTTAATACCTTCAGCAGGTTTATCTGCCTCTTGATCAGCAGGTTCATTGGAAACCCCATCAACTTCAACAACCCCATTTACAACATCATATCTCTGAAGAGGTATACAATATGTCAATAAGTGGACATATGTTGACATCAGCAAATGTTCAGATTACATAAACCAAAGATATACATCTATCAAAGGTACTTATACCAAAAAGCCATATTCCACTTTCACTGACAAGCAAAATGAAACAGGAGGGACGGGTGTAGGAAAGGGAAGGTAGTAGTGAAGAAGATAATGGCATAACTCCCGGAAGTATTTCAGTTAAAGCACCACTGTGAGTCAAATACATACAACTACATCAACTTCTAAAGATTACTGCCTTATCAATACACTATTCTTAACACTCTTACCTTTTTACATACTTGCTCAAAACTGCTGGCTTTTTAACAAGTCCCACTCAAAGTCCATACCAAAATACAAAGCCGGACATACTAATTCCAACTAAATGGCTCTGTTTTGCTTCTCATTCAGTATTGAAATCCTCCAACACCCACAACCTAATTATAAATCCCCTTTTACCTCATCTATGTCCCCTCATTAAATCTTATCTAACATTCAGCCATTAACTGCAAATTTTATTTTAGAAAAGATTAAGAACTTATTAAATAATCGAATAAAGCAATTGCAATTCTAATAATGAGACCAACATAGTCAGAGGGAAATTACAAGCAGAAAAGGTCGAAGTGAGATTTAATTCAACTCTGGAGATAAATTTTAACTTGCACCCGAATACTCTTAACTGGGTTCCGATATGAAGTTTGGAAAACAACCCCACAAAATGAAAGACATTAGACAGCTGTTTTCAAAGTGATTTATATAGAAATGTACTCCAACTAGTTCTCAATTAAGTAAAAAAAAACATCATAAACACTCGAGTGATGACCTAGAAGCAACAAGCCAAACCTTAGAGTAGAGTGGTTGATACAGTTTCTGGTATTTGTCTTCAAGTGCTCTTCTCTCCTCAAAGAACTTCGCCTCAAGTTCATCATGCTCGCTCTGTACATTGAAACATTAGGCGTTATTAACTTCACAAGAAACTTCACAACCAACAAAATATAGTTTCTAAACAAAATGGTGCAGAGAACGACCATCATTGGTCCAATCAAATGCAATTTAATTTAAAAAGTATGAGCAAACACCAGACGCCTAATAGTTTGCCCAAACCTCCAAGGCGTCAAAATACTTAATACTTATCTTATCAATGTACAGCAGTTAAACAGTACTCCATATTTTTGATTCAACAGTAATTTCAACAGCCATCAGCAAGCAATCGGTTTATCTTTTCTTCATCAATAAGTAACCTAAGTCCTAAACAACCCACAGTAACACATAACCCATTTGGTTCTTAGACATGCTACCAAAAACACTAGATCGAAAAACGTGTATTTAACCTCAAATACTGCAAACCCGTTTATACTACACTGCATTTATATTACCTACACCCTAACATTACCGTCTAAAGTTTAGACGAATCAACGTGGTAAAGTACGACAGAGCTACGACGACAAAGTCTATCTACAGCTAAAGATTAAAACAAATCAACTACGACCCAAATAATAATCTGAATCATCAGAAAAATTGCACATTAAACAGTTAACCAAAAAACACAAGAGCTGAAATGTGTATTCACCTGAATCTGTTTCAGAAATTCAACACGCTTCTGAACCTTAGGCGGCAAATTCTCCAGAAAATTAGCATTCTCCCTCGCCTAAAAAACATCATAAACAAAAAAAAAAACAAATAAACTTCAGAAATCAAACATGTAAAACTCATTAAATTAACACAACCCTAAAAATATCAACACAAAAATCAAGAAAATCACCTTAAGAGCATTGAGAAGTGATTCAGAAGTAAGAGCTGTCAACAAAACAACAAACAAAAAAGAACATCAAAAAATCGAAATCCCAGAAACGAGCAAGAAAAAACATAAAACGAAAAAAGGGAGGAGAAATCAGGGTTTAGAGTAAAGAGAAGGAATTACCGGCGCCAAAAGCGGACATGTCGAGAGCGTCGGTTTTGTTGGTGGCCATGGAAGATGAAGATTGCGGCAGATTCGAAAACCCTAAAACCCTAATTTGATAAAGTTGAGTTAAAGGGTAGAGAGAGTATGGGAAAGGGGGAAATGTAAGGGTTTATATTGTGTCATTTATCAACAACTTTTTGTTTATTTTTCTCTTTAATTGTACTATCTCCCAAGTATATTCCATCTTCTTTTTTTCTCAAATATTGGGTGGTTCGAACCTATGAGTTGTTAATAAACGAAACGTAATGATTCATTGATTTGTGATGTGGCGAAGGCTACACGAATCTAAAAGCTAGTGGATATGGAGTAATGTAATTTGAATATGTGAATTACTCTGACTTATCTGCAATTGATGGATAACTGTTCAAACTTAAAAGTTTGAATATATAACTATGTGAGTCTTTCATTCTTGACGTCAAAAGTATGAGTCAAGCTAAAGGTAAGGTGGTCTCGTACAACGACGCTTCACTGGGAAAGCCACTTGGTAGTAGGAGTTAATGACGATATTTATGTGGATATGGAAATTGGTAAATGAATTAGGGAAATCATTACTTGCTAACTCAATGAGGATTCGATTTCCCCTCAAAAAAATGATGATTCGATGGTTCGTAATATGAGGAAAGTTACTCGAATCTATAAGGTAATGGATATGAATTAGTGTAATTTGAATATGTGAATTACTACGGTAACTTATCTGCTATTGGTGGATGACTATTCAAACATAACAGCTTGAATATACTTTTAACTATGTGAGTTCTTCATTCTTGACGTCAAAAGTATGAGTCAGCCTAAGGGTGAGGTGGTCTCGTACAACGACGATTCAAAGGGAAAGGCACTTGATAGGAGTCAATGACGATATTTATGTGTATATGGAAATTGGTAAATGAATAAGGGAAATCATTAATTGCTAATTAAATGAGGATTCGATTTTCCCTCAAAAAAAGGAGGATTCGATGATTCGTGATGTGGGGAAAGTTACTCGAATCTATGGAGATAAATTAGTGTGATTTGAATATGTGAATTACTATAACTTATCTGCAATTGGTGGATGACTATTCAAACTTAAAAGCTTGAATATACTTTTAACTATGTGAGTCCTTCATTCTCATCGTCAAAAGTATGAGTCGGGCTAAGGGTGAGGTGGTCTCATACAACGACAATTCAATGGGAAAGCCACTTGATAGGAGTTAATGACGATATTTATGTGAATATGGAAATTGGTAAATGAATTAGAGAAATCAT
>VHZZ01020081.1:10302-29876 GCA_009801015.1 Silene noctiflora | reverse complement strand
TATGTGTTTGTATAAATTGGTATGTAATTATGTATGTATTGATTGTAAAGAGTGTTTAAAAAATTAAATCAGCATTAAACCCATGTTTTCACTGGAGACCACCTACTAATTTTTTTTCTTTTTTTTTTCCTAAAAATCAAGAGCCAATAGAAACTCTTCAAATGACTCGGCTTTTATAATATGTAGATATTGACAAACTCGTATTTGAAAATTAAAACAGGTATATTCGGTTTAAGTTTTAAATAAGAAAAAGCTAAATAAATAAGACAAAGCAACAGAATAGTCTTATGTATTTAAACGGGAGTATATTTAACATAATTTAATGTTAAGACGATACCCCTATCTCAAAAGATACTAACTGATTAGTATTATACTTTCTGTAGTAATTAATAAGTCAATATTGTAAGACTGAATCTAGTACTCTATTTCTTTATTTTTAATGGTCTTTCTTTAATGATATTTAGTGCAGTGGATAATGAAGCAAATTATGTTATACAAGTTGTTGTACCACCCCGCGTACTCACATAGTCACATGATGTTAAATTGAATTAATTAATAGTGATGAAATATGAATAACCAATTTATCAATAACTAGTTTTAGCACCCGTGCAATGCACGGAATATTCTTAATGTTTATTATTAATTTCACTTTTTTATTCGTGTTAATTTAAATTGGGGACGCTGCAATAAATCAAGTCCATTGGAAAGACTTGACGGTAAAAATACAAAATGTACGAAGTATTCATTACTAATGATGAAATCATGTGATATATGTATGTTATATGTGAGAAAAAATTTGACATYCCRAATAAAAAATATACATAATCATCTTAATATTGTGTARAACAATTCCAATTAAAATGCGACTCATACATAGAAAAATTATTCCTTAAGAAATTATCYGTAAATAAAATCAAAATCAAAGGAAATAATTTGAAAATGAATATAAATAAATTAAATAATCAATAAAAATGAATAGAAATTATTAGGATATGAAAATGTCTAGTGGAATTAAATTGAATACTAATGCCATGGTGGAATTAAATTAAATACTTTAGTCTAGCCTTTTAATTATATAGTATAGATGCAATAAATGATGGTGACTAGTATAAAATATAAATACTTTATATATTGTCATTTATGATACTTGTATGACCTTTTTTTTGTGGGAAATGGATTCATATTTCTGGCGATTAAATGCTAATCTATTGATAAATGAGATAATTTTAATCCGTTTTACAAATATCACAATACAACAGTTTTAAGTGAGATAAATCAACAAGAATATAAAATAAGTTTTCTTACCTAATTAAAAAAAAAAAAAACAAGAACATAAAATAACACTAGATAGTATTGAACATTGAATACACTATGTAGAGTCCATTAAATATTGGTCCTTAAATTTTTTATTTTTTTTTTAAATTTAAATCTCCATGCTCTTTTTTGTTGGTTAATATTAAGACGTGGTAAACGGGTTAATCAGGTTGGGTTTAGGCCGGGTCAATCACGGGTTGGGTCGAGTTGAGATGGGTCAAGTCATTTCGGGTTCGGGTCATTTTCAGGTCAGTTATTATCAAGTTATTTATAGATAATAATCTGTTTGTAACAATAAACATTTAGGTCGGCCGGGTCAGGTCAATTAGGCTTCGGTCTAATTTGGGTGTCGGATCGGGTTTAGATAAGGTCGGGTCAATTTTGTCTGGTCTAGTTTATATGATTGAGTTGGGTTAAAAAAATAGAATAAAAAAAGAGGTGGATAATGTATGGAGTAGAAAATTAGTGATCTCCAGCGAAGCAGTAACTAATCGGATCATGTCACTTTCATATTGGTGTTTTGATTTGCACGTTTGGCGAATTGGCGGGAGTGGGACCCTTTTAGTAGTCTTGTACTTTGGAGTTTGGTGCACACTTAATCCTCAACTGTGTCTTGTGGTGCACACTCAAGTTCTAATCTGGTTACGAGTTTGTGACGGGTTAAATATTTTGTGACGGGTTAAATATTATCTACATGGATAGGTAAAGATAAGCTATTCAAATGGAAGATATTTAATCCGTTATAAACTTGTGACGAATATACCCGTTATAAGAAAGACTTATTGTTATCAACCTCACTTACGTTTACAATACATTAATATACCTTGAAATTTTGATGAAATAAAAAGGCATTTGTGACGAGCATATTCATTATAAACTTCAGTTCTATTCTTTGAAGTTCCAATTCGATGTCCCATACTCCTGACTTCTTCAAATGCCTTAAAATAGAAAAAGACCAATAATTCCAAGACAAACCTAAAACATAAAATAATCCAATATTTCATCATATAAAACCTCATCTTTCTACTCCACCATAACCAAAGTCTATGACTTTTTCACTCATAGCTTTGCACCAATTATATCCATCACATTCCCTCCTATGCTTTCCCCACATCATTCATACAAAACACAATGCTCCAAATCCCATTAACCAATACTCTCAATTATCACACTACTATCCAATCCTATTAAACCTACGACTACCCAAATAATCCCAAAAATAATTTGGGATCACTCATATAAAACATCCTTTAAAACCATCCCTAAATGATCGCATCCGGTACAACTACAAACTTTCTTCATTTAAAACGGTAACATTGCAAAATAGTTTGGGATCGACTAACATAAAACATCCCTTAAAACCGTTTTTGGCTAATTGCACCCTCCAAACTTCAAGTACCCACATAAGAAAAACACATACTTTACCCACAATTTTGTTGTCTGAACCCTCATCAATGGCTGTTGTAAGCATTGAAAAGAGCATTTGGGCAAGCGTAATAGATATAACAAAAAATGCCCAAGAGAAGGGTAGTGATCCTGGTATATGGGCAATGCAAATTTCAATGATTTTGAATTCTTCAGAGCCTTCAATTGAACTTGCACATGTTCTTGTTTCCCACATTTGTTGGGACAATAATCTTCCTATTACTTGGAAGTTTCTTGAATTTGCCTTAACTTTCAATTTGGTCCCACCTTTTCTTGTTCTTGCCCTTTTATCTACTAAGTATGTCTTCTGCTCATGTTTTCTTGATTTAAGTTTTGTACTTTGTGTCTTTGTTGCATGTTTAATCATTTTGGGTCATTCGGAAAAAGTTTATTTCCGTTTCTAGCCTAAGGGTAAGGCTGCGTATATTCGACGGACCAATCATTATGAAGTGTGAAATATGAAATTTTGATTGACTTTGTCAATCTCATGGATTTTTGTCAATGTTTGACATAATTGTATGTCACTGTCAAACTGTTAAATTGGTCTATGGATGTTTGACAGTTTTCTGACACTTGATCTGTATATCAGTCAATCTATATTATATTTTTTATTTATTGTTTAATTCATCACTGTAATTTTTCTGGGTATATTGAATGCTATTTCTCATGATTTTTTATGTGTCTTGGTTGAACATATCTGAAAGCATGATAGTAACCATGCTATGATGTTTAACTAAAGAAACATGATGGGGGATGAGTTGGTAGAATTCGGTGTCGTCGGATTTTAATCTGATGTCATGAAATATGTTAATGTTTTGATGTAAATTGAAGGAAAAACCCGAAAGGAATACATGAAGTTGATGTCGGATTTTACTTTGATGTCATGCCATGTTTTATTTGCCAAAGAAATAGTATATGATTCCGAGTTGGTAGAAGTTGCTGTCTTTGTTTGTCTAAATCTTAACGTAGAAGGGTTAGGTTACCTACCTATGGACCTTCCACAACTGTACCATCGGAATTACTTAAATGTTTAATTCTTTCCTCTCCGAAATGGTGGTAATGTTTGAGAATAGCTGAGCTTTTCGGATATCAGAATGAATGTAGCTTTTGGAAATGGGTTAGAATTTGCAGTATAACTGACTGTTCTTACTTTAACCCTGGTTCTATGTAAATCTGACTCTTTAATGTGGCAGCGTGTTGTGTGCGCAACCTTCCGATATTATGACATGAAACGACACTTCATTTTAGACTGATAGCATGAAACTTAAATAACCTAGCCCAACACAGGACACCTTGTTGTGTTCAACACTTGCTGTTCTTGTTTTTGAATCCCATTCCTTGTCCTACGAAGCTTCATATTGTTACAGGACTTCTCGTTCCATGTATTAGCTTTAAAGTATGTTGAACCTTGCACCACACGCACTGACATTGGTGCACTAATTTTGATTTCCACAGGGTCTTACCATGCCGCAAGTCTAGCCCTGCAGGATACAGGCTTTACATGGAACTATTGAAAATATATGCGTTGAAGTTGAATTCTCATTCTCACATCCATCAACCACATTTTCAGAAGTAAGTTTTGAATTTATTTAGCTAATGAAGGTGACAGTTCTGTAGAGGTCATCACCTTGGTCTTTGGTCCTTGGTTTCCGAAATTTTCCCTTAACAGTTTGTTGGCAATCACGATTGTAATTTTGATGATATTTAAAGTTAAAAATTTTTGGAAGGCTATGGCGATGAATACAACTTTGTGAATGAATTAATGCGATATTGTTAAGGGAAATACTGATGTTAACATATTTCATATGACTTTCGATCTACTTTCTGCAAGGGTTGGCCTGTTACATACACTATGCCTCTGTGTGTCAAAAACTTTGAAATCCTACTTCTAAATATCATTATGGTAGATGTATCTGAGATTTCAGAATACCAATCGGTGGGACTTATTTATGCTAGATCATATTGGCTAGTACTTGAGGTCTTTGTTAAGGACTTACAAATGAGGTACCAATGGATAAGATCTGGATTCGTATGGCATTATCAATGTTATGTCGCTATAAGTAAGCATCTGCATTGCTTGCACCGGGGTGGTTTCTTGCCTAGTGATGTTTCCTCTGTTTTCATATGGATGGTTGAATGATTAATTTTAATAATTTTTTCTTCTCTCTTTATTGCAGAGTCATGTCGTCTATTGGCCACGTACTTGGGCTTTCTGAGATCTTTGGCTCTCAAGTAATCGAGCCAGAGGTTCTTTTGGTTGAATTTATCTTTACTATAGTGTGGCAGCTTCTTGATGCATTACTAGATGATGAGGGGCTACTGGATCTTACCCCAGAAAAGAAATCCATTTGGACAACTTCTTCTAAAGGCATGGTCGTGGATACGTTTATGGACTTTGACGAGAAGAAATTTGAACTTCTTGAGAGGTTAAAGAGCTTGAATTCTGCGTTGGCAGTTGAGATTATTGGACTATTTCTTCAGAATGGAGTTACTTCCCGAATTCTTCACTTGGTGCACCATAACATGTGAGCTTTTGAATTCTTCTATTCATCTTTTTATGTCTCTTTGAGAATTTCAAGACGATGCTGATCTTGGCTCATGAACGGCAAATGAGATTGGTTGAATCATTAGAATACAACCGTTGTCAGTACCTTCCTCAACAGGCTATTGGTAGCCTCACTATACTCTATCATTTTGAATTGATTATATCATGAATCTTCTAGTAGAGTTGTTTTGTGTGTCCATCTGCAATGGAAACACTTTTTGCGTTGGTTTGAATGTCATTTCTAGATACAATGAATCAGGAAACAGAATGAAGAAAGACCTGATTTTGGGCAAACGAAAAATAGAAGTTTGACAGTCTTATTGAGAAATCCTCTTCTATTCTATTCGTCTTTTGTAACATTTTGATTTTAGCTTTGTAACGTTATCACGTGGAAGGGAAGTGAACATGATGTGTTACAAGCTGTTTGTAAGCCAGGAACAGTGAAACTTTGATTGATTTTCGCGATGAAATCTCCTTCTATGCTTTTGTTGCATTTTTTAAATCTACTTTTATAGAAGGGAGGTGAGCTTTATGCAAATCCTTATTCAAAGGAACAATGAAACTTTTATTCATTTTCGTGATGAAAACTCCCATGTTTTTGCTGGCATTTTTTTAACCGGCTTTGTTAAATTACGACATAACATATAAAAGGGAAGTGAGCTTGATGTCAATTTGTGCTCAAAGCTGTTTGTTAGAATTCGAAAGGGGTATGGCCATACCCGAAAGGGGAGAGGGTGCCCACTTTGCTAGTCCAATTGGCAATAAGAGGAGAATATCGTTTAGAAGGGAAGTGAGCTTGATGTCAATCTTTGTCACAATCTGTTTTTAATTTGGAGCAATGGAACTTTGATCCATCTTCATGATAAATATCCACAGCGCTTTTGTAGCATTTGCTATTTTTTTTAATATGTTGGCTCTGTAACGTTATGGCGTACAGAAGAGAAGTGAGCTTGACGTCAATTCTTGACACTGCTGTCAACTAAGTTAATGATTTATCATGGTTATCTATGCCTGCCTCATGCTTTCTATGCTGTTGAACAAAGAATGGTACCTCAACGTACGTGTTGACTCATTACTGTTTTATGGCAGGCCGAAACAATGGGGAACTTTCATCCAACGATTAGAGCTGCTAGCGACAAACTCATCAGCATTAAGAAACTCAGAACATTTAAGCCCTAAAGCGCTTATTCAGTTGACTGCCGAGGCTAATAAAGTATCATCTCAGGAATACAAGAAGTTGTTGAATGGGTTTGGTGCTGTAATGGCTTATGGATCACTGTCTTCTCCTGCTGGTTTTTATCAGGAGATTGGTCATTCATCTATGTGGCTTCCCTTAGACGTGATTTTAGAAGATGCTGTAGATGGATATCAAGTTACAGCAGCAAGTGCTGTGGAGACCATTACTGGTACATAATACTTTTGTGACAGAAGGTTAGCGGAAATATTTTACACTATCTCCTGTTTGAGTGTGATGAAAATACGTTTTTGTAGGTTTGGTGAAGTCCCTTCAAGCTATCAATGATACACCATGGTACGATACTTTTCTGGCCTTATGGATAGCTGCTCTCCGATTTGTTCAAAGGGTAAGATAATCTGTTCCTAAGCTCCTTTCACATCCTCCAATCCACCCTCCATAAACTCCAAATGCGGCTTTCTATGCGACTGATTGATTTATTGAAGTTTAATGAAATATCTCAGCTGTCAAACCACTGGTATGACTTGCCATGTTTTGGTTGAACTAGTAATTATTGCAGAGGATATGTTCCCTTATAAATAAGAGACTGATTTTTATAATGGAAGAATTGGAACAGTGGTTTCCATTTCCATCAAAGCCAACGACTCAAATTTTTTTGGTATTGGATTATGGAGGGAAAAAATGACTCTTTAAATCGGCGGCACTTCTTTTTATTGTGACGTGGCAGTCATTCAATGCTATTTTTGATACATTTTTTTATCATGAGTTGTCCAAAAATGGTCTCTATGTGCTGTTAATACAGTGGTAAGCTAACATACCGCAGGCAGTCCCGTACCCCTCTATCTGAGGGAGCCCTTGAGACATTAGGGTGACTTTTTAAAAAGAGGGAAGCACATTTGTAGCTTCTTTTATCTAACTAGATAATATTCTGGTTCAGTTTGTAATTAATGTTCAATGAAAATAGTTCCTTGGCCTGTGTATTGATGGGTGTCCCAATGTGATTGAACTATTGTAGGAGCGGGATCCAATTGAGGGCCCAGTTCCTCACCTTGACACTAGAATGTGTGTTTTATTGTCTATCATTACCTTAGTCGTGGCTGATCTCATTGATGAGGAGGAAAATCGTGTTGATGAATCAAAAGGCTCAACTAATCATTGGAAAGAGAAAAAAGACTCCAACACACGCCGCAAAGATTTGGTTTCCTGCTTGCAAATACTATCTAATTATCGGAGTTTGCTAACACCTCCTCAATCTGTCGTTTCCTCTGCCAATGTGGCTGCTGCAAAAGCAATGATGTTCACTTCAGGCATTGATGTAGGAAGAGGATATATAGACTGCATCAATGTGAAAGATTTGCCAATTAACTGCTGTAAGTAATATATGTGAGAACCTTTCTGAATATTGGCCTGCATATAGAAGTATCAGCGATTGCTGCCCGTTGTCATCTACTGCGGAGTGGAACTACTAATTTGCGAAATTCCTTCATGATGTACCCTGATTGTTTCATTAATCAAATTCATCAATTTGGCCTGTGACTTTCCTGTCTTTTACCTTCTGTCCATTTAAAGTCCGTTAGATGAATTGTAAACTCATCTTAATTTTTGCGTTTCATAATCTCTGATACAAACTAATTGTCCCTCCAACAAGTAATGCACTATGATAAGAATATAAAGCTATGCTTACTAGATTTAGTCAATTTAATTAGAAAATCAAGGGATGCTTGCTAGTTGTTACTGTTGCCAACGTGGATTGAATAAATTGGGGCAATACTACATCATTTTAGTCGTCTTTCTCTTTCATGATAAACTTACCCAAAAGGCCGAAATGATAATATTTTGCCTTCGCCTGCCTGGATTTTAAATTTGGAAGGTAACAGAAATTTCGGTTTTGTTTGAGCTGGAAATTCTAGTAAGGCCATGTATGATTGACCCTCTTAAAGCATCTTCCCTGTTCACTCTTTCTTGAAGTTTGATTGTATCTATAATTGAAGTTTGGAATTCGGACCTCAAAGAGACTATGAGGGTTACTTTGTTTCAGTAGCAGATACAAAATTTAATATTCAAGTACCAGAAAAATAGCATCATAATATGTGTGAATTAACCTTGTTGATATTGACATTAGTAGCAGGTTTTGATATGATCTTTATTATCTTTTGCAGCTGGGAATATGCATCACTTAATAGTTGAAGCTTGCATAGCTAGAAATCTACTTGATACGTCAGCATACCTATGGCCAGGCTATGTAAATAGGCTAACCAATCAGTTCCCTGGTCTAGGGCCTCCTCAAATGCCTGGTTGGTCATCATTTATGCAGGGAGCTCCGCTTACACCTATGATGATCAATGCTATGGTTGCAGCTCCTGCATCAAGGTATACTCAACAGTCAACAGTTGCATCATGAAAAGTCTTCAGTATGAATTCATTAAAATCGAAATGCAGCTCATGTCCTTTTTCAGTTATTACTTGTTGAATATTTGGCTCTTTTTAATTAATTATCTAACGATAAAGGAACTGAGTTTGAGCTCATACATTTGATGGAAGTTTAGCAGAGTTGGAGAAAATTTTTGAACTTGCGGTAATTGGATCAGAGGATGAGAAGATATGTGCAGCTACAATTCTCTGTGGAGCATCCTTGATTCAGGGCTGGAACTTGCAGGTACTCTCTCAGTTTGACAGGGTATTTTGCATTTTTTCGGTATGTTTCACTGGGTTCTTACTCTTCTGCTTTTGGCAATTAATGAGTGTAAGCACGTGAATATCTTTTATTATCTCTTGCACCACTCTCTAAAGAAATGTACCAAATCAAAGTGTAAATCACCCAATGATATTGAAGAAGGATGCTGTATTTGTTCCTGAACTATATGACTTATTGGTAACACATATGATCTGTCTTGCAGGAGCACGTTGTTTACTATATCACTAGGCTATTGGCTCCACTGGCTCCTGCTGATTATGTTGAGGATGACAGCCATCTAATAGCATATGCTCCCATGCTTTTTGTACTCGTGGTTGGAATTGCACCTGTTGACTGTGTACAGATTTTCTGTTTACATGGCATGGTATGCTTCATCTCGCCTGATAGTTTTGTTTACAAGTTTTTGAAATAATGGGAAAACGGAAGGGTATAAATGTCTAATGGATGAAATGCGCAAGTAAAGGCAAGCGGATGAAGTGATGAACACTGCAAGTCTACAACCCACATATGGAATTAAAACTCCTATGAATTGACTGGAAGGACAGAAAAAGAAAATGTCATGAATTCATGAATGGATGGAGTATGTACTAATTATGGTTCCTAGTCGTTGTTGCGTAAAGGACAGCTTATAGGGTAACTGATACTCTCTGTCCCGGTCATTTGTTGTCCTATTTCATTTTGGGGTGTCTCTATCAATTGTTGTCCTTTCTATTTTAGGATTGTATTTGATGGGCAATTTGATCCTTCACACTCAATTTGGTCCACTTGTCATCTTATAATTGCCCCCCTCCTCTTTCCTTGGTCTTTGTGCCAAAACCAAAGGACAACAATTGATCGGGACGGAGGGAGTACTATTATAAACTTGCTCATACTTTGTTTTAAAAGAGTCCCATGTTTTGGACTTTTGGTATGTGCTAATGTAACATAGTACTCAACTTGAGATTTCTCTAATCCCTATACGCTGCACTTACAATCTTTGCACTCCCTCTTCCACAGGTTCCTCAACTTGCTGCTTCACTGATGACAATCTGTGAAGTTTTTGGATCGTGTATCCCTAATGTTTCATGGACAGTCAATGGGGAAGCAATTTCTGCTCATTCGGTTTTCTCAAATGCTTTTGCTCTGCTTTTAAAGCTTTGGCGGTTCAATCATCCACCCCTGGACTATGCTGTTGGAGATGTGCCACCTGTCGGATCTCAACTTTCTCCTGAGTATCTCTTATTAGTGCGCAACTCTCTGCTTGCGTCTTCAGGAAATGTTTTCAAGGACCGCAATAAAAATAGACTTTCAGCTGTGGTCAGCGCGTCATGCCCGGAACCCATATTTGTTGACAAGTTTCCGAAATTGAAGGTTTGGTACCGGCAGCATCAAGCCTGCATTGCAGCCCCCCTGTCGGATCTTCTTCCTGAGAGTACAGTGCATCAGATTGTGAATGTTCTCCTTAATATGATATTTAGAAAGATAAATAAAGGAGGCCAAGCTTCTGCTTCTGGCAGTAGTAGTTCTACTGGGCCATCTAGTGAAGACAGCACTGTAAGACCCCAGTTACCTGCTTGGGATATTCTGGAAGCTGTTCCCTATGTTGTTGATGCGGCCTTAACAGCCTGTGCTCATGGCCAGGTCACTCCTCGTGAACTAGCTACAGGTATGTTATTGTATTTTCGGGGTGTCCATGAATCAAGTCATCACCCGTGATCTGTCTTTATGTTATGTGTGTTCATTATTGTTTGTTAACCCATTCATTCATCAACTTACATCTTCCTGCACGTCTTTTCAATGTTGCTTGATATTTTTATAAATTTCAGGGCTTAAAGACCTGGCAGACTTTCTTCCTGCATCTATAGCAGCGATAGTGAGCTATTTCTCAGCTGAAGTTACTAGAGGCATTTGGAAACCAGCTCTTATGAATGGAACAGATTGGCCAAGCCCCGCTGCAAATTTGTCTAATGTTGAGGCACAGATAAAAAAGATACTTGCTGCCACAGGAGTTGATGTTCCGAGCCTTGCTGCTGGTATTATACTTGAAACCATTACCATTTTAGGCAAGTTCATTAGTATGTCATTACTTTAGTCTGTCCACCTGAGCAACTTGAAGTTTTGTCAATATTTTTGTTACCTGAGCAACCGCTGTCTCAACTAGAGTACACAATATACATAAACCAGAACCCGTGAGTCTTTTTGCTCAACATTTGTCATGCATTTGGCAAATTTATGATGTAAGGAATTATTTGAAGTTAAACTAGCAAAATCAAAATTTAACAGGTATAAGTATAAGTAGATAGCCTGGGAATGAGTTCCAACACCAAAATTCAATATACTTGAAACCATTCTTATCTTTGGCAAACTCATTATCTTTCCATTGCTTGATTCTGATACTAATTGTTCTAAGGGAATAAGGGATAATTCCCGTGGTACTCCTGAAGTTTGCAATTTTTCCCTAAATGCTCCTAATTTTCTCAAAAATAACTTTAACTGCTGATATCTCTTAGTCACGAGTTCGTAAAACCGCGTTTTTTTTCCTAAAATTGTAGACCCGGTAAAGGCAATCATTTTGGGAAAAAAAACTTCGTTTTATGCTTCTGTGAATGAAAGTTGTAGTCTGTCAAAGTTTCTTAAGCGTATAAACTTTGACAAGTCGTAAATCCTATCAAAGATGTCAGGAAACACCTTTTTTTTTTTTCAAATTGAAGATCTCGTAAAGACGATCAACTTTGGAATAAAAATTCACAGCTTTTCAATCTCGTACTTAAGAGATATGACCTGTCAAACTTTTTGTTTTAACAAAAGTAGGGCTATTTGGGGGAAAAGTGCAAAGTTCATGGAAATTAAACGTTGTTTTAAACTGCTACCTCTACTGTCTGTACACCTGAGCAACTCTTGAAGCTGTTTACTTTTTGTCACCTCCCCAGCAGTGTGTTTGATGAGGATACAGTTGTGTTTGTGTGGCATTAAGAGATATTTCGCATACTAATTTCGTAGCTATAACAAATTAATCATTTGATGGTTTTATATGATTATATATGCTTTTGTCGTTAGAAATTCCAATTTAAAATGTGACGTTATGTTAGCTAGAGCCTAGAAGTTATAAATCTATGGTCTATGGATATAGTTTTCACGAAATGCTATCTCTGAAAGAAATTCTGAGTAAACCAGGATTAAAAATCTAGGAATTAGTTTACTGTACGGAGGTTTGATTCTTGTAATTATAATCGGATGTGTAATTATGTTGGTTTTACAATGAGACGGCTTGTAGAAGAATTTGTGCTTTTATATGCATCAGTGAGATGTCCACTTTCATTATAAACAATACCATCTCCCTTGCAATTTCTGTCCCTATTAGATCAATAATAACAAGGTAACAAATTTCACTCTTGCTGCAGCAGTAAGCACTCCAGCTACACTTCCTCTGCCACTGGCCGCATTTTTGAGCCTGACGATAACCTATAAACTCGACAAAGTCTCTCAGCGTTTCCTGAATCTTGCGGGTCCTGCCCTCGAATCTCTTGCAGCAGACTGTCCATGGCCATGCATGCCAATAGTGGCTTCCTTGTGGACCCAAAAGGCAAAACGTTGGAGTGATTTCCTAGTCTTCTCAGCCTCGCGTACTGTTTTCCTGCATAACCATGATGCCGTGGTTCAGCTTCTCGGGAGTTGCTTCTTCGCCACACTTGGACTAAACCCAGCCTCTATCTCCACCGAAAGCGGTGTTGCTGCCCTTCTCGGTCATGGGTTCGGGTCACATTTTCATGGCGGAATTTCACCTGTTGCTCCCGGAATCCTGTACTTGCGGGCTTATCGTGGGGTCCGAGATATTATGTTTTTGGCAGAAGAGATTGTTTTCTTGTTGATGAAGTCTGTTCGAGAAATAACCCGTGTAGGAATTTCCAAGCAAACAAGAGGGAAGCTTAAGAAGACTAATCTCGGGTCAAGTTACATGCGGTTTTCACTTCCTGCTGCCTTGATCAGAGTCAAAGTTGCAGCTTATCTTGGTGCAACTCTTCTGTGGTTATCTGGTGGACCGGGTTTGGTTCAGTGTCTATTTAAAGAAACCTTACCTTCTTGGTTCTTATCAGTTGACAGATCTGAAGTGGATGATGAACCAGAAGACCTTGTTTCTGTTCTAAGAGGACATTCATTAGCATACTTTGCAGTCTTCTGTGGGACCTTTGCTTGGGGCATTGACCCTTCGTCGAAGAGACGACCTCCAATCATAGGACAACACTTTGACTTCATAGCAGGTGCCCTGGATGGGAAGATATCCCTAGGATGTGATTTAATCGTTTGGAAGGCTTATGTTTGTCAGATTACAGGTCTGATGGTACAGTCCGCACCAAATTGGGTGGTTGAAATGGATAGGGACATAGTGGTTCGATTGAGCAAGGGACTCCGACGTTGGGATAAGAACGATCTCAGTCTGGCCCTGCTTATTACCGGTGGGGTCAATACTATGGGTGCAGCGGCTAAGCTCATTATAGAAAGCGAGAGATGACGACATTTAACAATCTTTTTAACCGGGGTTTGATAACTTGCTTTGCCGGTTCTAGTGTTTACTCGTGTACATAATTTTACTGTAGGATAGTTTGTGCAGTAATGATTTTTAACAATTTAAGATAGGTGAATTTTGTTTGCATAGGGGTTGGTTTGAGTATAGGAGCTGACATTTCGAGCTCATAGAGAGATTATACATTCGGGTTGATGATTTCTGAAATGATAGAGTGATCAATGTGTAACAGTGTGATGCAGTCATTTGGAAATGAAAAATTGAAGTGACAAATCATTGTTGTTTCTTATATCTCAAAAAATTGGGCTACAACAGTCAACTTTCAAAATTTTATATATGACGGTCTCATGATAAGCCTATCGTGAAACATCTACCATAACAAATAGTTATATTGTTATTCTTTAATTAAGTTCGTTAATAAGTGAGAGTTGTGTTTGATAGTGTTTTCATTAATCACATATCTTGAGTTATTTGATTTCCAATCCGACGATGATTCAGTGTTCTTTTGGAGTATGATGGTGTAAGCTAAAACGTAGAGGTGATCATCTATTCTCTCAGGTAAAATCTCCTCTTTGCAACGTTGAGTAAGATTTTTTTTTTAGCAGCAGTAAAGAATAATGTTTTACAAGCTAGTAGCATGACTCGGATATTGGAAATGTAAATGAAAAAAGTGTCTGTTTATACCCTAGCAATATATATATATTTTTTTGGGATATTCTACGGTGTACCCTTGAATTTTTCGGTTTTCTATGTTGTACTCTTACATTTTTTATGTTCTACATTGTACCCTTAAACTTCTTAATTATTTCTCTATTATGACCTTTAACTCTCCGTTAACTTTATCACTATCAAACAACCGTATTTTGACGTTTAATTTGACTTATTAATTTTGTATCACCATCCTATGTGAAAAGCATCACAAATCACTTTTAATAAACACAAACTATTATTAAAAACCTCAGTTATGATTCATGAAATGATAATGGAGATTTGATGAAATTTTGGTTAGATTCGTATACTATTTGGTGGCTAAATGGTAACTCGGCGAATTAATAAGTACATAAGTAGGTTATCGAGTAATTGAAATGGTAAATAAACAATTTAATAGATCAATTAGTAAACTAACATATTAAAGACAACAAATAAAGTCATTGTATAGACTAATGTATAGAGTTCAGGGGTACACCATAGAATTTCAAATATGTAGGGATACACTATAGAAAACCGAAAAACCCGAGGGTACACCGTAGAATATCCTTTTTTTTTTCTTTCTTTTAAACGCAATTTTATCATGACAGGTGCCCGAAAAACAATAAAGACCGTCTCGGTTTTTGAAAATGTTATCGTCTCGGTTTTAGAAAATCCTATCCTCTCGGTATTTGTAAATCTTATCCTTTCAGTATCTGAAAATCTTATCTTATCTTGTCGGTTTGCGTAATTTTTTTTCTACTAAATCTCCACAATCGACAACAACATTCAGAAATTAATTAAGACCGCATCAAATATCGTAAAACAAAAAAAAAAAACACAGCAAATATCTTCAATTACGAAAATGAGTGATAGTCTTTTTTATAATATGCTCTTTGAATCATATGATAACGATGCAAATCGTTTTCAAAATGATTGGAATGCCGAACAACATTATCTGTATAACGATCAACAATATAGTTACGATTATGGTTAGGGAAGTGGTTATGGAGACGGGAATAGCAATACGGGACATTGTTACACGGGGAACTATTATGAACAAGCCGAAAACTCGTAACGAAATGAGGCATTATTCGATCAACAATTTTAATGTTTTGTTCACGTTTTTTTTTTTTTTTGTAAAATAGATCCAGAAATTTGTAGCTCGGTCATATTTACGTTATAGACGATGCAATTTCGTTATTTTTTTTTGTAAAATATTTCCGAAATTTTTGATCTCGTTTAGATTTACATTGTAGTGTACAAATAAGCGCGAAATTATGCATATGGACTGGATTTTGTGTGCTATACACGAAATGGACCTGGAGCTTTCGTGTGATATACACGATTTGAGCCTGGTTTGTTTCGCATAACCTACACGAAATGGGCCTGGGCATTTCGTGGATTTCACACGAAAATGGCTTGGGTGTTTCGTGTGATTTACACGAAATGGGCCAGGTTGTTTCGTGTATTTCACACGAAATGGCCCAGTCCAGATCGTATATTTCACACGAAATTTGTATTTTTTTATTTTTTTTAATTGCTTATTGAATAATTAGGAAACTGGTGAAGAACACGGTGGAGACGGTGTAGATTACAGTGATAATTTTGTATTTGAATATGCCTTTAAAATCTTTGAAGAAGCATTTGATCGTTGTGACGGAATTGCGTACGGGTTAGACTTTCATTTGGTAAAGGCTAAATATCACATGGAGAAGAGTCCTTCGTATAAACTAGTGAAGTGTGAGAGATATGGAGCTTACGTTAGCAAGGCTAAGGATCCGTGTAATCTGCAAAGAAAATCGATGACGAAAAAAATATGTGTCCTTTTGTGCTTAAGATGATTCAAAATGCGTCGGGGTTTTGGGTAGTTAAGCCAAAGTGCGGGGTTTCACAATCACAACTTTGGAATGTATTTATAAGGTCATAGACGTAGAGTGAAAGTAACAGAAGAACAAAGAGAATTGATTAAACAGTACTGTTTGTCTCATGTAAAATTGGGGATGGTTAGACATGCTTTTACACTTAGGTATCCTGATCAACCTCCTCCGGCCTTGAAACAAATTTACAATGAGAATGCTCGATTGAGTGCTAAGGAACGAGATGGAAGAAACAGTATGCAAGTGTGCAACATATGTTGCATTTATCTAACCAAGCGAAGTAACTTAGTGATTTCATGAAATATTCTGAAACAGAGGCACTTACACATGTTTGGTTTGCTCATCCGGAGGGGGTAGAGATGTTTAAAATCTGGTCATATGTTATTTGTATCGACTCGACATACAACACAAATAAGTAGTGTCTTATATTGGTTCAATGTGTAGGCGTCACACCTGTTGGTAAAAGTTTTCTGATAGGCTACGCGTTAATTCGGAGAGAGACCAATGAAAGGTATACTTGGGTTCTGAGAAGGCTAGAATCATTATTGGAACCAAATATTAGGCCAACAATCATCGTCACTGATCATGAGCGTGGTCTAATTGTTTCACTCCCTAAAGTATTTGCTACTACCCATAATTTTCTGTGCATATTTCACGTGTACATGGCAGTTGAAGCGTATGCGACAAACTTGGAAAAAAATGGTAATTTTGGGAAAGCGATATCACACGGGGCGTGGAAAAAGGTTATAGAAGCTAATACCTTTGATGAATTCAACATGGAGTTTGATGAGTTGAAGAAAAAATATTATCGTCACCCTGCACTTATCAATTATCTTATGTTGACATGGTGACATAACATTCATATGTTTGCCAAATTTTTTACTAATCAAGTGCTCCATTTTGGTAACACGACTACGTCTAGAGTCGAGTCCGCTCATGCACAATTGAAGATGTGGTTAGGATCAGCTGAACTTACTCTTGACAATTTATGGAATCGGGCTAATGTTATGATGCATGGGCAACATATTGAAATTCGTAAAACATTGGATGATTCCGTAAGCAAGACGATTGTTACTAACTTGTATTATGGGAATATATTTTCAATGTTGAGTGGAAGAGTTTCGGCGACCGCCATTCAAGCTATGTTAGTGGAATTTTATCGTAGGTCTGAATTGGGTTATTGCTTGGATGATTGTTGTGGTTGCACAATATGGATAACTCATAAGCTATTATGTGCTTGTCGGTTACACAGAGTTTTACGTGAAGGTAGAAGAGTCCATCCAGAGGATATACATGTATTTTGGTCACGGTTAACCTACACGGATTCCAGTCATCGCCGTTCTAGCCCTAATGGTGTGATGGCGGAACTTTTTGATAAAGTTCGAGGTTCCCACCATTCGATCCAAAGAGATGTAATTGAGACACTATTCGGTAAGATATTTCCCGAGGACGAGGTTCTTAAGGAACCAGAAATAATAGAAAACCGGCGTGGTCGTCCAAGGAAATCCAATACCCGTAACAAATCTGCTTTTGAACATTCGAGACGTAGTTACCCGAGTACATCAACAAGTAACGATGGAGGTGAGAGGGTATTGACACCCTATCCAAATGTGTCATGTGCATCTTCCAAGTACTCCAAGCATAGTCTAAAAACCTCCCGTCATACTGCACATCATACTAAATGGACTTCACAGGACGGTGAACTTTGTCAGGCTGCGCCATATGGACCGGGATCACCTGCATGTACCCAAACTGTCGAAGACATCAATCCGGCTGGTAAGGCTCAACAATATCAATAAATCTCAGCAAACCGTGGTAAACACTACGGGGGTGCTCGGTCTCCGGGTGGGAAGGGTACGATCTCCAAGCTATGAACTCTATCGACAACATATCAAGCTGCTCTCGATAGGAGATCAAAGCTCTCCCAGCATCACGCTGTGGAATCGAACTCGTGGACCACAACATAGCCCTAGGTGCACCGGGATCTGCCGCTAAAGTGGCCATCGGCCTAAAAGCAGGGAAGTACTCAAAGATCCAAGACTGCAACAAGGTCAAACAACCGCACAGACCTTTACAATCAGACCTCGTCGCGATCCCCAATTGCCTATATAGACAAGCAAGTGTCCCAGCACCCCAAGCATGCCCACCAATACTACCCACATCTCTAAGCATCGAGAATGTGTTCGCTCGTACTTTATCACTCGACTTATCAACAAATAAAGCCGCACTCAGTAAAATCATCAAATAACCCTAGGCCTCAGCTTCCCTTCCCCGCCTATCTCCTTGAACCAGATATTTCAACGCTTTTCGCAGAATCAAATTTCCTTTGAAAATCTTTGCATCCTTATCTGGTCCCCACTGACCTCCCAACTCCACCTCAGTCATACCCAACAACTCCGACACGCCAAGTCTTGAATGTGCCATATTAGCTTCCGGTATGCTACAAGGAGTACCATCAATCTCGATGCAAAGAATCTCTTGCACATCATGTAGTAATATCGTCATCTCACCCTATGGCATGTGGAAAGTGTTGGTGTCTGGCTGCCACCTCTCAATAAAAGAACACAACAAAGGCATGCTCAAATGTTTATGCATGATGTCGGGCAAATGACTATGTCCCAAATCCTCAACTATCCTCCAAAAAGGATCAGACAAACTCCAACCACAAAGCTCCGCCAAAGTCCGCTCTCTAGTATATTTTGTCAACAAACGGACCATCTGAGGCTGACCCCACAAAAGGTAAGATACGTGTCCACCAAAACTCGAGTTCAAATCCGGTACTACTAGACCTCCCGGTGCTGGCCAGTCAATAACCAGCTAGTATCCCTCCCTCTAGTCCTAAGTTTCCTCCGAGGCTCAGGAATCGAAGTACTAGACCCCTACTATACAGCTCAAACCTACCATGGATCCCCCACCTAACACGAAACGCAGATGTACCCTCCCCACTTCCCGCAGCCTGATTCCCCGGCTCCTCATTTCCCGTCACCCTATTTCCTTGCTCCTCATCTTCCTCCTCCACCTCATTTTCCGACCCCTCATAATTTCTTACCTCTTCCTCAAGATCTCTTTGATATTGCTCGTACTCCCCACCTTCATAGAAATCTGTCTCAGAAGGAATCGAAACCTCTCTCGTCCCAAAACTAGTACTTGTCATCCTAAAATTAATTGTTTTGCGGCGAGCAGAAGCATGAAGTCTGTTTCGACGTTCATCACCGTCGGCCATCTGCATTATTAATCAATATATTATTACGAAAACAATTACCTAAAATTACAAATTATGAAATTAAATCAAACGTAATATTATAAATTTAATACTAATTGAAACATAATAT
>VHZZ01020058.1:7802-28960 GCA_009801015.1 Silene noctiflora | reverse complement strand
AAAAAATTACTTAAGAAATCAATATTCTACGTTACAAACACAATAAAATAAGAACGTATTGAGTATTATTTATCGTTTGCACTAAATATAGATGAGAATGAAAATAGGCAGATTATATTTTGTAACACTTAAAAATAAGGCGCATAAATTAAGAATAGGTCACGAAACATAACCACAAATCTTAATAAACCGTCTTAGTATATGACTCAATAACAGGTGGTGGGACCAAAATCTATATAAAACCACATTAAAACTAAACCTTATATTCCCTCCGTGTACACCCTACTCTGAAGTCCTTATCCCACCTTCGTAAGCCTAAATGATCTACCTCCTACTCTCTCTAAAGCGTTACAAACTAAAAACATATATAACTCACTGATCTCATTTTTTTAAAACCCTGCTATTTTCTAAGGCGTCCCTTTACTTTTCATGCACCTCTTTGTTTCTCTCTCTCTCTCTCTACACTATAACCTATTCAATTAATCAATCCCACAAAACTGAATTCGAAAACACACTCTTGTCTTTATTTTAAAAATATGAAAGGTGGCTACATTTGATGATGTTTCTAAGGAATCGATACCTTCTCTAATTTCATTTTATTTTCGAAGAAAAAATCAGATCAGATGATAATTTTTGTTGATTTTTCTAGCGAATATACTGTTTAATTTCACCAAATTAAAAAAAAAAATATTTTTGATTATTTAATTATTATTTTTTCGATTTGTTTAAATTTATACGGCTACTGTTTTAAGGTCATTAATTTCCTTAAATTTTCTGTGCAATTATGTTATATATGATTGCAATTATGTTATATATGATTTTTTTTTCTTTTAGATTTGTGTCGAAATTATTATGTCTAAACAATTTGCTTATTTAATATGATTTTCATATTATAAGATAAGGTTTTAATTAATTAAATAAAGGAACTAATATAAATCAAAGATCATAAAATCATTAACATATTTAATTAATGAAAGCAAATGAGAGATTAATCAATTAATGAAAACATGAGAGATTAAGGGGGGGGTGGGAGACCCCACCTAAATAAAAGTTTTCTCAATTCCTAAACGCAAATTCTACTTTAAGACCGTCGTACCTGCGACCAGGAAAAAAGTGACCATGTTTTAGTAAATTGTTACCACTTTTGGGTAAATAGTGACCACTTTTCAGGATGAAAAATGTTCATTTTTTCAAGGTGGTCACAATTTACTATAAAGTGGTAACTATTTACCAAAAAGTGGTCACATTTTGTCAAAAAACACGGAAAGACCGTCGCACCAGAGATTTGTTGATTCCTAAATATCCGGGGACCAATAGGAAGCTTTGAAATGATTTAACTTTTATAGTAAGTAGATATAACGACTTTGTAGGTATTATATCCAAAATTTAGTATGCGGTTTTACTTTATAGAACTTATAACGTTTTTCTTTCCAACATTTAGGGTATGTATAGTCTATATATCATATTGGAAAATTTAATTCAAGCCTATCATTTATTGATCAGATTATGTTCCTCTATATAAATAAGATATATTAGAGAATAAACAAATTCATTCGAATAAGAATGATAATTGCAAGATTAAATCCTTTTAAAGTAGAGATACTAATTAATAAATTACCATGAAATACACTTTATAAAATTGGACTGATTTTACAAGTGCCTTAAAAAAGGAAAAATAAGTTACTTTATTTATCTAGCCATTTTTCTTCTTAAGAATTATATAAATATATATTTATATATATAGACAACAATTTTTGCTAATTTATTGTCAGATTGGCGAGAAAAAAATATACGGAAATAATTATATAATATTAAGTATAGAGTTATTACTCATATTACCAAATTTATTTATTATATAGAGGTTATACTTCAGTTAATTAGCCCAATCTTCAAACTTAGCTTATGCACATATATAATTTGTAAGTGAGTTTACATGTTTTATAAGTGATAATATTTTTTCTATAGTATCAATTGTCGTAAGTTTTAGTTATATTGAATTTGCAAATATTTGTCGTTAAGCATAAACTAAACACAATGTACAACTAAATATCTTGACAAATCATTATACAAACAAAAAACACTAAATGTAAACATAATCATAGTCACTATTACATAAACAATTATATGAATTTACAGCAAAAAAAATAAAATTAGCATAAAAAATGGTTGATATGCACGATTAATCAACTATATTATTAGTATAAAAGTCGAGTCTTATATGTAGATCCACTTGTTATTTATACCACGATCATTGACAAGATTTTGCTTTCCAAATGTGAACTGAAAATGAAATTAACATAAACGAAATTGATAAAGATTCAATTTTTAAAAAGATTGTGTACGATTAAAAAAATTCAAATTCACACGAGGAAAAAGATTCAATAAAAAATACTATCTCCTATTCAGCCTATAGTTCCCCTTTCATTATAATACTACTCACATATATTAGAGAAAGGGGAACTATAGGCTGAATAGAAGGGAGTATTATGTACCAATATTATCTTCTATCTAGCTTAAGATTAAGAAACTCTTCTCGTTCTACATTTGTGTTGCTCCTCCATTAATAATTCACCTGCCAAATAATTTATATTTAAATCAATAGCCTTTCTAAATCATTTTTTCTGAAATATCAATAAAAACAATCTACAATAATAAATTACGAAAGATGGAAATTTGCAGCGAAATCAAATAAATAGGAGTATTAGAAATTAAAATTAATGACCCCTTTTGCATATGTGAGTATTATTATCATTTGACACTATTTATAAATCGGTAAGTCTTGCTTATAACCGTTGTAAGTTATAACGAAGGGATGAAAAGCACCATCACCCTCAGAAAAAGTGTTGGTTTAGATAGATTTATACCTCCGTTGTAAATTATTATTGTTTACAACGGTTGTAAACAAGAATTTGTGTTTATAAATAAATTTTTCGACTTATGATTAAGGAGTAAATTAGTTACTTTTGGTATTCCTTAATAACTTTAATGTTGAAGATAAAATATTGGAATATTAAAATTTACAATTTATATGAATAAATTCTAAATATACTACTGAGAGAAGAAAGATCCAGAGTATCTTAGAAGCTATTAACTTCACCTATTAACTTCATCCCTTTAATATCTCCTTTAATATTTTTTAGATGACTTTGTGAAATATAATAATAAATTTTAATTTTTTATTTTTAGATAAATACTTTGTAAATAGCTTATCATGGCACCTGGTTATTAAAAATTATCTAAGTTAGCCTTTTAATTATATTTTACATGTATACTATTTATACAATATATTATTCCACTAATGATTAAGGAATAAATGAGTTATTTTTAAATTCATAAGAACTTTTAATGTCGAAGATAAGATATTGAATAAATTTGAAAAAATATTATTAAGATAAGAAAGGTCAAAAGTGTATTAGAAGCTATTAACTTCACCTATTAATCTTTCCCTTTAATATTTTTTTAGATAACTTGTGAGATATAATATTATGCTCTTACTTTTTAGATAAATACTTTCTGAATAGCTTATCTTGACATATGACGCCAAAAAAACTACTCAAGTTAGCCTTAAATTATATCGTATATATAGATGTATATCATAATTTAATGAAATTAAAGAAGTTTATAACAAAAAGAAAGAGTTGTATTTATGAACAATGAAAAATTAGAGTGATGTGATTTTTATTTGTCTTTCCAACATATTCTAACATCAATAAACATCGGAATTTTAAATTAGTATGTATTTTGATCTGTTAATTGTTATTTAATTTTTGAAAATTAAAAGGTCGAAATTTATTCTTTATTATGCTATTTAAACCTTAATACGCATTTAATGTTTGCAAATTTATTTTGTTTTTTCTTTTCTAAATAATAGTGATGAGGTGGCTTGCTAGAATTGTGTCAAAAGTGAATTTGTGTAGTTTAATGGTTTTGGATTGCCTTTTTATATTATTTATAAATGAGATCGACTTTCTCACACTGCAACATCGTCCTATGCCATAATTACAGTACTTACTAGTATCACATTTAATTACTAGTATCACATTCCACAGATTTTCAATATTTTCCCACCTAAATGAAAATTACTCTATAATTGGGCTTTATTATGTAATATTTACAATTGGGCCTGTTTAATTTCATTTACTCCCCATGAATCGAAGGTCCAAAACAAAGGTTATATTCTCTTTTTGGGAGTCCAACTTCACAAATTTTGACTGTGAATACTGTCAAAAGTATCAAATTTTGACAGACGAAATTTAAATACATATAGATTTGTTATGAAAAAAATTACATAAAATGTTATTTTTTGATAAAAGCGAAAAGTATTAAAAGTGTTGAACCTTCTCTTTTCTACCTCTTAATACAAAGCATTATTAATAGTCAATTTTATAATTAAATTTAAATTGAAGTTAGTACTATTACTAATGGTTAGTTTCTCTAATATGTCTATCTTATATTAAATAAAATGTGACTGTTTCCCTCCATCCATTTAATGTATATAAATACGAGTATTCCTTTTATCTCATTTATTAGCCAAATCTCCTTAAATTAAGAGTAAAATTATTATTTTTTCGCTTTTTCTTAAAATATCCAAAACAAAAAAAAAATAGTAGAATGAAAGAAGTACAAACACTACAAAGTCAAAATGCTTTTTTCTAAATATAAAAAACAAGTTGATTGTTGAGCCTCAAAATAAAATTTGAAACAGGCTCTCTAAAATCTAATGGCTGCCGCCTTTGAAACTAGGACAAAATTTGAAGAATGACATACAAATGCAAATTTGAAGGAAATAGTTGACAAGGTGCATAATTAATAAATCGATGGAACATATGTTTACATGTTTAGAATACATAATGATTTTTTTTGTTTATCAAACCGAGTGTATGCTCATTAAATTCATTATGACAGTTCTTGCAAAAATATGAAAAAAAAAATCAAATTTGAAAATAAAGGTTTTAATTTAGAGGAGAATAATATTTAACGGAAAGAGGTTGTGAGGACTTGTGACTTGTGAGGTCCTTAACAATTAACTTTAAAAAAAATCGGGGTGGTAGTGGTATAGTTTAGTCGTTTTTGAGTAGTATTAAAATGACTCCCTAAACCCTAAAAACCTAGTCCTAAAATATCCCTCAAAAAACCCCACCCTTTTCATTTTGTACCACCACTAGCCGCCTACCCCTCTACCTTCCCCTATTTTCCTATTACTTCTCCGGAGATGTGGCCGCGCTTGGCCCATCTCCGAAGGTCGAACCTTCACCTTTGATTAGACCTCTTTCTTTTGATTCCTGGTTGTCTTCTCCGGATGGGTGTTCGTTTAGCCGATGTCATCGCCGATCAGATCATACTTTTGTCCTATGTTGTTTTCCCATGTCGGATGGTGTCATGTTTGGTTTATTATATGTTGTTTGGTCTTCCCTATTGTCATTTCCGTTCCTCATTCCGGTACTTGAGGGCTCCCCTGGTGATTCACAGTCTTGGGTGGCACTAAAGTGGTTTTCCCCCTTCCCCTCGCCCCTTTCCCCCACCTTCTTCGATTTGCCCCTTTTGGTCGGTGTTATCCTCTTGGTATTTTGTTCTGCATGTTTACGACATGGTGTTCCCCTTCCCCTCGCCCCTTCCCCCACCTGTCAAACCATGTGGTTTGTTTCTCAATCTCTTAGGTATGTCTTTTGTTCTCAATCCATCTTGAGTCTCGTTTTGGGCTTTGGAGTTTTGCGGGTGTTTGTTGTCTGCGTTTTATGTTTCGTCCCGGGTCTTTGTGGGAGGTATGATCTGGTTTTGGTGACATGATTGGGTCTTATTCATCTGTTGATTGACACGAGTTTCTTTCGTGTTCTTGGTCTTAATCACTGTTTTTTGTGTTGGTCTGGGTAGTATTAATATAGGTCGGATTGTGGTGTTGGGTAGGTTGGTTGTAGTGGTTGCCTCCCTCTTAAATTTCATGTCATCGATTATAAGCGTCCAATTTACTTTTGTCTGTTTTCTTTGCTTACTATGTTCATCTATAAAAGTCTCCTTTAGGAAGTGTCTCCTTTTATGTTCTAGGGTATCCTGTCCAATTACCAGCTGGGGTTTGCTTCCTTATTGGAGCTAATTAGTTTATGTTACTTCCGGTTTATCGCAGTTTGTCTTTTCATGTAGCAAAAATGGCCTTAATAAGGTCGGTATGGACCCTTTATCTCAAGTGTGGGTTGGATTCGTTAGAAGTCGTTGCCTTTTGAGATCTGTGAAATGGAGATTGCTTGGGGGTTGTCCTTGTTCGCATCTATCTGCATGCTGGTTTTCTTGGTTTTTTGGTCTTATGATCAATGAGTTCGATCTCTAAGGTGTAGGAGAGTTATCTCCGTCAACGGCAGACTTTGTCGTCTTGCTTTTTACCTTTTCTTTCTACGTTCTTTTCGCAAGAGCGTAAGTACACCTTGTTATTGTCACCCTGCAACTTGTATGTATCAACGATATCAGGACGTCAGTTGTGCTGATGAAGCTGAAGCCAGTTCAATCGCTTGTTGTCAATATCCCGTTCTTCTCCATATTGCCTTAGTTTCTTTAGTTTGTCATACTGATGTTGTATTAGTTTTAAATAATGGATGTATTATGGGTATGTAATACATCTTTTCATCACTGTAATTTTGTAATCCACTGATCTAAAGTTGTGGACTAGTGGTTGGGCTTAGACCTAGCAAAACGGGTCAATGAGTGGGGTTCGGGTCAGGTCAATTCGGGTCGGGTCAGTTCGGGTTTGTCACATTATCGGGTTAGTTCGGGTCGGGTCGGGTCCTTTCGGGTTTCCGGGTNAGTTAATGATGGTAAGATAATTTCAACCAATTCCTTTTATTCTAGATGTAATGATGTATTACATTTAAGTATTTAACTTAACCTGGAAAGAAATATGTTTAAAAGTACATCAATTGTTTGCATTTAAATCCAAATCAAGTATTACTCCTTGATTTAATTGAATGAAATGGTTTATTAGCAATTTGGGGGTTAGGATTCTTAAAAAGAGAAATTGATTATTTTTCAATTGCAGGAAAWGGTTCTTAATTAAAGGTATTACAATATTTAGAGATAACCAACTTTGTAATATGCAAATAAAAAAAAGGACAGCAAAAAAAGAAAAGAATGGATGAGTATAAATTTTGWGTTGGGCTATTGTAAAACAAAGCGTGTTGCTTGTGACGGGTACTATCCGTTACAAGCTGAAGACAGATAGTGTCTCTCTCACAATAAAACAAGTAGAAGGGCAAGTGGGGGAAATAGGAGCACCCCATAATTGATGCCACTTGCATATTGTGAGATGGACACTATCCGTCTCCAGCTTGTGACGGATAGTGTCCGTCTTCAATGAGAATTTATGATTGTAAAAATAGTTGAGCATGAAAAATGAGATTAGATAGGGTGATAGAGTGGAGTAAAACAAAGTCCGGGAAAGTTGGGGGTAGAAAGTACAAGTAGAAAATAAAAAGACAGCGAAAAGGAAGCGCGAGTAACGTCAAGTAAAAAAGTGAGTAGAGTAATACTAAAAGTCTAAGGGTAAGATTATTGGTTAGTCTTGAGACAAGACTCACGTGAGTCTTGAGACAAAACTCACCCAAGACTACCAATAATCTACCCAAGTCTTGAGAAAGTCTTAAATTGAGTCTTGGAAATCCAAGACTCAACTTAAGACTCTACAAGAGTCTTAACCCCACATTTTTATAATGACAACCAATAAATTGCTAACATGTGTCAAAATTATTATTGTTTTCCTTTTTATCTTAAATCCAATGAGAAAAGTGTAGGGAAAAAGTTGAGTCTAAGGTGAGTCTTACGGATAATGTATAAAGTTTGAGATCAGTTTGGGGTGGATCTAAACAATAAAATAATAATAAAAGTTAGTGAAAAGTTAATGTGACAGAGTTTTAAGACTTTGGTGAGTCACACCAATAATCTTACCCTAAATCCTAATAGTGTAGTAGTAGTTGATTGTTGATTAATCCCCTTTGCTCTCTTTTTCATGTCCTAAGCAACTCTATGGCTAAGCCTTATCCAAGTGTCATCCCACCATTCGTCCATCCTAGATATCCTCCTTCCTTCCCTCATTGGATCAGATTTCTCTCCCTTCTTCTCACCCTTTAACTTACCAACCCCAACCCCAACCCCAACCCCAACCCCTCCTCATTTCACATTTCACATTTCATCATTCATCATTCATCATTCATCATTCATTCACTACAAACATACACACAAATACACACTACTCCAATGGGCGTTGGAATAATGGGAGCCAAACTATGCGACTCCTGTAAGTCATCCCCAGCCACTCTCTACTGCCGCGCTGATACCGCATACCTCTGCTTATCCTGCGACTCCAATATTCACGCTGCCAACAAACTCGCCTCCCGCCATTCCCGTGTCTGGGTTTGCGAGGTTTGCGAGCAGTCCCCCGCTACCGTTACCTGCAAGGCTGACGCTGCACATCTCTGTCCTTCCTGTGACCGTGACATCCATTCCGCTAATCCCCTTGCCCGCCGCCACGACCGTCTCCCTCTTGTACCCTTCTTCGATACCCCTTCCGCCAACGACAACCCCAATCCTAACCCCAACCCTGATTCAGACTCATCTTCTGCCGCTGTCGCTGCTGCTGCTGCTACCTCTGCTGCTATTAGTAAGCTCTTTGGGGATGAGTATTACTCTGACTCTGATGATGCTGAGGCCGCATCTTGGCTACTTGCTAACCCCAAGGCTGCTGAGGAGCATAAGTCTATCGACTTCTTGTTCGCTGCCGGTCCTACTGAAGATCAGGTTGATCCTTATTTGGATTTAGACTTTGCTGCCGATCCTAAGCCTGACCCTAGTGTGGATGGTGTCGTACCGGATCCGGATCACAAGGATCATCATTCCTCCATGTACTCGCTCTCTTCCTACAATCATAACTTTGATAAAAATAATGCTAATGGATATGACACTCTTCTCAAGCATCACAATTATCCTCTCTCGTCTTTTGCTGCTCCTCAGCCTTCCCTCAGCCACAGTGTCAGCTCTCTTTACTCCTCATGCTTCATTTTTATCGCTATTTTATACTCATTCCTTCGACAAGTATCATATGTTTTTTTTTTAAACATACTGCATCAAGAAAACATCTCAACCAAAGGCTCAAGGCCTAAACTGATTGATGAAGTCCCAAGACCGGTTTTATACTTTTAACATACTGTTTAGGATTTTGAATAAAATAAATCGATTATGATTCATTTAAACTGGATCTGATCTAAGATCGAATAATGTTTGATTTCCGCAAATATGGAGTTAAAGCTGAACTGTTTGTTTAATGAATGAAAAGCAGATGTCATCATCATCAATGGAATATGGAGTTGTACCAGATGCAAATCCAATGACCGACGTGGGAACAACAGGAGGAGTAATGGAGAAGCAGCAGATGAAGATGATGGGAATGGACAGAGAGGCTAGGGTTTTGAGGTACCGAGAGAAGAGGAAGAATCGCAAGTTCGAGAAGACCATCCGTTACGCCTCTCGTAAGGCCTATGCTGAGACTCGCCCTCGTATCAAAGGCCGCTTTGCTAAGCGCACTGATATCTCCGAGCCCACCGCCTCTGTCGACGGACTCTTTGCCTCCGATGCTGGCTACGGCGTAGTACCGTCGTTTTAAATTTAAAAAAAAAAAGTGAAATAGTGTGTAATGCTATTAGTACACTACTAATGCTTTTAATCTGCTGTTGTTAGCAGTAGTTCCGCCGGTTTTTTTTTTCTTTATTTTTTTTTTTCTTCTCGGGTGTACAGGTGAGAGTACTGAGGTTGTTGCTGTGTTAGAGTGGAGAGGGTGATGACGATGATCAAAGTTTGTTGAGATTCTCTGAACCATTAATAATTTTTAATTGCCAGCTCCATGTATGTTGGGGAGCCTTTGTTGTATTACTCAGGAGTTTAATTATTAATCCTTTGCCTTTTTCCTGTAAACCCTAAACTCCGAATCTATATGTGCAATTTTATTGGTAGATACTGCTACACTTTGTATTTTAAGTAAATTAATTGTGTGATGGATCTAGATGTAGTCAATATGAAAGTTGCCCCTGCTGGTGCAAAACATACTCAATACCAATCAATCAAACACAGGGATTTGATCAAGCATCACCAGAAGACGTTAGCTGGCTAGTCCGACTCATAGCATCTTCCTCAGTCATTTTGCACATCCAGGAAGTTACGTAGTACAGTCCACGAATATATCCAAAGAGTTACGTGGTACAATTGATGAGAGTATTGGGGTAGGTGGGGGCGTGGAGATTGAAATTACTAATTTCATTTGGCACTTGGCAGCATTATATCAATCATTATGCCGCACCTGTCTAATTAGCAGGACCTAGTGCGTGGGATCCTTGTCCTATGTGCATCATTGATTGCCGACCTGGACAGTTTTTAGAGAGGACGGAAATGTAAACGTAGACAGTATCATTTAGAGCTACCTTGGTTGCCGGTGACCTGAGAAGGGGGATCACCACGCCCACCAGAGGTCCTATTGGAGGAATGCCCATGATTATCTGAAACTCGGCTCAAGGAAGTGGCAGGGTTACCCATAAAGCGGACAACAACACACATGATGTTATCAGCACTGCCCCTTTGATATGCTTCCTGCATTAGCTTCTTTGCTGCTTCCTCAGCATCTTCCATTGGTTTCACCATCGCCACTGCCTCCTACACGATTGTTTCCCAATACTGTATAAGATTAAGGCGGACAACCATAATAGAGTTGCCATAAAGTTATAGATGTAAACATCATTAGTGACAACATCCCACAACCCATCACTTGCCAGGATTAGGAACTCTAGAGAGCTGTCCACTTTCTCTTCCAGCAATACTCATAAACGAGTTTACAACACAGATGAATAAAATATTTCAAACCGCAGAAGGATGGAGATGGATGATTAATTATGCTATAGTGATATAACCTCTAACCTGAATCTCAGGGTCAGCAACAACATACTGCTTTAAGAGTTTGTCGCCAAATGCACGAGAAACAGCAAGAACACCTCCAACCCTCCATGTTCCTGTTCACAAACCTCAGTCATCTGCTGCCAACAAACTTCAGATGGTTGAGAAAATTCATTCAACAGGGGTAGGGAGTTATATTTCATTACCAGCCCACATAACAAAACCTCCTACATCCTCAATCCATTTCCGTTCATCACTTTGGTCAGGCTTGTGATCTCGAGATACAGCAATTGCTATAAGAAACAGAAACAGAGATGAGACACACACGTTATAACAAAGCCTCAAATTCATCTACTCAGCTAACACTGGGAAAAAATTGTCTGCGCCTGCTCCAGGATGTCTTAACATTCTTACAGTTCTTACCTTCACCACCTCGACATATGACAGTCCTGGAATCACCTACATTTGCAACCAACAAACGATCCCCAACAAGGATTGCAGTGGACGCAGTTGACCCAGCATCTCTGTTTTGATTATTTTCCGACTTAAGAAATTCTGAGTCAGTATGACTGTAGGTTTCAGTTGCAAGAACAAACAGAGGACAACGCAAGATGACGAAAAGCAGAACAAGAAAAGCTTTTTCTACAACATCGACAACACAAATACGCAAAATATCAAAAACCTATGGCTGATTTGGTATCAGATATGAACTTCGGGTGCTTAATTAGATTGCTGAAGAGATTGTGCTTTACATACTCAGCAGCACGAGCACCACCATGTCCTGAAACCAAAAAAATACATGGGATGACATACAAACAGGTTGAAGATGAAACATGCATGAATACGAAATGATTAAGCTGGTGTTACTAAATCACTAATTAAATTTAAGTAAAAACTTTCAAAGTGCAACGTCCTGGAACTTAAGAGTGCAAAAGGGGATCTGAGAACAATCAGACTGTGGCATTGAAAAAAGAATATTTCCACTTCATGCCATGGATACACTTGCATTATGTCATAACACAAAAACTGTAACAGCAACAGCATTGCCATAAATCCGAAAAATCTGGAATCAAGTAACATTAATCATCCAATGGAAAAATGGTATTAGGTATCACTTGATACAATCAAGTACTGGCGGATATGTAAATATTTTCGCACGCCATATTTTATGATTTGTGGAGTCTTTTATAAATAACTGATTTTGTACTCTTGATATATGCTGATTCCCAGATAATGTATGCCGAAGACATAGCTGGATGATGTTAAGATAAGCATGCTGAGATTGTGAAGATATTCGAGATCTTGTAGCATACTAGTCGAAGATATGTTTCCATCTATATCGTCGATATTGTTTACCATATTGTATAGAATATTATCTTGTTACCTAATTGTAGGAGTAGTCAAAGTAGGGTAGAACTAATTCTAGTATATATGTACCTAAGGTGTTTAGGTTTTGTAATCAAGAAAATTCCTTCTCCTTATTCCTTTCTTTGGAATTTCACATGGTATCAGAGCAACACATCGATCCAAACACAAAACCTCAAAACGAAGATACAAAGGTCTGTTGATTTCACCATGCCCGGTGATACATCGAAGGGAGCATTGGAAGGTCCAAAGACCATTCCTGTGACTTCACCACTTTATTTACATCCTTCGGATAGTCCGAATTTGAGTGTTACACAAATCATCTTCGACGGCAATAACTATGACCTATGGGCAGATGCTGTCAAAAAAGGACTCGATGCCAAAAATAAATTAGCTTTCATCGAAGGCCGAGTCAAGAAACCAGATTATAATGGTGATGAAGAAAGCATTGAGTTAGTGGCATAGCGACAGTGCAATGCCATGCTTAGGGCATGGCTTCGGAATGTGATTGATCCGAAATTACATCCGAGCATTACCTTTTCTCAACCAGTTGATGAGATTTGGGAGGAGTCGCGTGGAAAATATTCGGCCGGAAATGCACCACGAGTTCATCAATTAAAAAATGAACTCAATGAATGCAAGCAAGGGCCTGATTCTGTAGTCGAGTGTTACACGCGACTCAAAACGATATGGGATGAATTGGCGAATTACAGTAAAATTAAGGCGTGCACTTGTGGAGCAGTAGCTTCAATTGTGAAAGAACGGGAAGAAGAGAAGGTTCACCAGTTTTTAATGGGTTTGGATTCGAAATTATACGGCAACATTCGAACCAATCTGTTAATGGAAGATCTCATTGCGACTCTTACCCGCGCATATGCTCTTATATTGAGGGAAGAGCGACATGCTTCAATGACCAAAGTCAAGGAGGAGCGAATTGAAGTAGCCATGGCGACAAGAAATTATGGAGGAAAGGGAAGAAGTGGACAGAATAAAGCTGAAAACGAGGAAGGAGATTCACCACCACAGTGTACAGATTGTGGTAAATATTACCATATCGAAGAAAATTGTTATGATAAACACGGGTATGAGGAAGTAAAGGCTCGTGAAAGGGGGCGTGGTAGAAGAAGAACAACCGGAGGCCGTGGAACTGGTGGTCGTGGACGAGGCAGAGGACGTGGACAAGGATATCATCAGGCAAATGCAGTAGGGAGAACTTCGGGCTAAAAGAACAATGATAGTTCACATCAGAATATGCCATTCACAAGTGAAGAAATAGACAGGTTGCGAATCCTCTTGAATGCAAGCCCAGATGGTAATGAAAAATTACAAGGTATGAATATAATTGTAAATGTTGAATGGATGATTGATAGTGGAGCTTCTCACCATATGACGGGAAGACGAGAATTGTTGGAGAATAGCTGGATTGAGGATGTTTCGATGGTCAGTTTGCCAGACGGAAGGCGAGTAGAGGCTCGCATACATGGAGAAATCAGACTTAACGAAACATTTACTTAAAAGACGTCTTATTTGTGCCCAACCTTACTTGTCATCTTATTTTTGTCCAACAACTAATAAATGAGAATAATTGCGTAATAACATTTTATTCGGATTATTGTGAAATGCAGGACCCGACTACGAGGATGATGATTGGACGGGGTGAGCATCGACAAGGGGTGTATTATTACAAGCAACAGGAGACGGAAGTGGTGCGAAAAGTGACGGTGACAAACGAAGAAAGGCTGTGGCATAAGAGATTGGGGAATCCGTCAAAGAGTACCTTTTCTTGTTTTTCTAATTTAGTAGGGCATAATTTACATTGGAACTCGGATACAGTTTGTGATTCATGTTGTCGGGCAAACTAATCCCAAACTCCATTTAAAATAAATAACAAGAGATGTGATACTTCTTTTGGCTTAATCCATTGCGATATTTGGGGTCAATATCGAGTAGCTAGTTTAACACGAGCCCATTATTTTTTAACCATTGTCGATGACCATAGTCGGGGAGTTTGGGTGTACTTAATGAAAGAAAAAAGTGAGGCAGGAGACTTAATGAAAATGTTTTGTCAAATGGTAAAGACCTAATTCGAGACCCGTGTTAAAATAATTCAAAGCGATAATGGGACCGAATTGTTGTCAGGGCCTATGCGGCGTTATTATGAGGAAAATGGAATTGTGTTTCAAACTAGCAATGTAGATACACCACAGCAAAATGGTAGAGTTGAAAGAAAACAGCGTCACATACTAGAAAAGGCACGGGCACTTCGTTTTCAAGGAGGGTTACCTTTATATTTTTGGGGAGAATGTATATTGACTGCAGCTTACCTAATAAATCGAACACCTACACCCTTGCTTGATGGAAATACTCCTTATGAAATATTACATCGTAAAAAGCCAACTTTTGACAATCTTAAAGTTCTAGGGTGCTTGTGCTATGCACATAATAAGGATAGAACTCAAGACAAATTTGGGTAATGGGGAAAGCGATGCCTTTTTATCGGGTATCCACATAGCAAAAAAAGGATGGAAGGTGTATGATTTGAAAGAGAAGCGAGTTTTTGTATCCGGAGATGTCATTTTTTATGAAAATGTGTGTCCCTATTTAAATTCTCAGATTGAAGTGGACACACCACAAGTGAAGATACACGGTTCGAATCAGAATTGTGACTTCATTGATTATGAGCAACATCAAGATATACCCACTGATGTCGGGGGAGTATTGAACCAGAACAAGAAAATGAGGTTTTCACAGATATAGGGGGTACTAATGGGGATGTGAATAATGATGATAAGGAGGCCGAAGACGTGGAACATGTGGGTATACAGACAGACCCCTCGACAGAAACAGACCCCTCGACAGAAGGAGAAAGATGGGACGAGGAGCAAGAGAAAAATTCGAACCATCTTGGAAAAAGGATTATTATTGTAAGTCGACAAGAATAATTACACCCAAGTCGAATGCTCATCACGCACAAGATACATCCTCGTTGTTAGGTACGCGTTATCCTTTATCCAATTATGTTGTTACCAATTGTTTTTCAAGATCTCACAAGGTTTTTCTTGCAAAGATTGATGCACACAGAGAACCGACTCATTATCATGAAGCTGCGAGGAGTAAGCAGTGGCATGAGGCCATGATAAAAGAGATTGATGCTTTGGAGAAAAATAATACTTGGAAGATTGTTCCACTGCCGGAAGGGAAGAAAGCGATAGGTTGCAAGTGGGTATTCAAAATCAAGTATCTGGAAAATGGGACTGTCGAGCGATACAAGGCGAGGCTCGTAGCACAAGGGTTCACCCAAGTGGAAGGAATTGATTTTCATGAGACATATGCACCAGTGGCGAAAATGACAAGTGTTTGTTGTATGCTCGCCATTGCCGTAATGAAAGGGTGGATGATAGAGCAGCTCGATGTAAATAATGCGTTCCTACACGGAGATCTTGATGAAGACGTCTACATGAAAATTCCTCAAGGTTTCCAAAGGAAAGGGGAAAATAAAGTTTGCAAACTAATGAAATCAATTTATGGGTTGAAGCAGGCATCCCGGAATTGGTTTGCAAAGCTGACAGAGGCGATGAAACGGTATGGGTTCATATAATCTTTAGCAGATTATTCCTTGTTTACACTTAATCGAGAAGTGTTTTTATTGGAGTCCTCATTTACGTCGATGATATGATTGTTGTCACCAACAACAGCATGGCTTGTGCTCGTTTCAAAAATTTTCTAAATGACAAATTTGGAATCAAGGATTTGGGACGATTGAAATATTTCTTGGGAATTGAAGTGGCTCATGGAGAAAATGGTTTATTCCTCAACCAAAGAAAATATGCTATGAATATTATTGAAGAAAGTGGAATGAGAGGAGCAAAAACTGTGTATACTCCAATCAGGCCGCGGCATAACTTGGCATTAGCAAAGGGGTACATTTTGAAAGGCGTAATGAAGTATCATCGCTTAGTTGGGAGACTAGTGTATCTAACGATCACTAGTCCAGATCTTGTTTATGCAGTACACATCCTTTCACAGTTTGTAAACGAACCAAGAAAGGAGCACTGGGAAGCGGCTCTAAGAGTGGCTCATTATATTAAGGGAAATACGAGCAAAGGGATTATGTTCAAGAAGGAAGGAGATTATCAATTAAAGGGATATTGCGACTCGGATTATGCAAGTTGTCCAATCACGAGGAGATCATTAAGTGGGTATTTTGTCTCGTTAGGACAGTCACCTATATCATGGAGGGCAAAGAAGCAAGTCACAGTGGCAAAATCGACCGCAGAAGTAGAGTATAGAGCAATGGGAGCGGTCACAAGTGAGCTCATATGGCTAAAATCTTTACTTGCTTCGTTGGGAATCTTTCATACAAAGCCCATGCATTTGTATTGTGACAATCAATCAGCACTTTATATAGCTAAAAATCCGGTTTTTCATGACCGAACAAAAAATATAGAGATAGATTGTCACTTCGTTCGTCAACACTTGGTCACAAACACGATCAAGACTTTTCATATTCGAAGCAAGGAGCAAATAACAGATTTATTTACAAAGGCGCTTGGAGGTGAATCGTTTGATCATTTGCAGTTCAAGTTGGGACTCGGTTTACCAAGTGCTCCAACTTGAGGGGGAGTGTTAAGATAAGCATGCTGAGATTGTGAAGATATTCGAGATCTTGTAGCATACTAGTCGAAGATATGTTTCCATCTATATCGTCGATATTGTTTACCATATTGTATAGAATATTATCTTGTTGCCTTAATTGTAGGAGTAGTCAAAGTAGGGTAGAACTAATTCTAGTATATATGTACCTAAGGTGTTTGCGTTTTGTAATCAAGAAAATTCCTTCTCCTTATTCCTTTGGTCTCTAGAATTTCACAGATGAGGATCAATTGCATACCACTAACTGCAAAATGGTTGAAACTACCAGTGCATTACTTTTGTACTCTTGATATATGTTGAAGCAGAGTCCAATTACTATCAAAGCCAATAACCAAAGTCATAGTCATTCAAACATAAGAAAAATACCAATCACAAAAACATAGTGCGCAACCAAATCAACCAGCAATCAGGGATGGGAGACAGGAAGCATATAAACCACATTGTGAGATAAAGATAAGCATGGACGAAGTACCAACTAGGATGCAAAGAAGAGAAATGAGAAGAAAAATGAATACCATCAAAAACCCCGAATAGGCCAACTACCTCTCCCTCAATACCATCAATTCTTGTCTTATAAAAATCTTCAGTTGGCCAAGCGGAGGTATCTAACCGAGAAATCAAACTAAATGAATGTAAGCAAGGGAGAGATTCTGTGGTTGAGTACTACACGCGCTTGAAAACAATCTGGGACGAATTGGCAAATTATAGAAAAATCAAAGGCTGTACCTATGGAGCAGCCGCGTCAATAGCCAAGGAACGAGAAGAAGAGAAGGTTCACCAATTCTTAATGGGATTGGATTTGAAATTGTACGGGAATATACGGACCAACCTGTTAATGGAATATCCTATTGCTACTTTAGCTCGTGCTTATGCACTGATATTACGGGAAGAGAGACATGCTTCCTTGACCAAAGTCAAAGAAGAACGAAACGATACAGCCATGGTAGCACATGTTTATGGAGGAGGAAGAGGTAGAGGTGCAAGCACGAGAGCAGAAATCGATGAAGCAGATTCACCACCACAATGCACTCATTGTGGAAAGTATTATCATACGGAGGAAAATTGCTATGGTAAGCATGGTTATGAAGAAGTTAAAGCAAGAGAAAGAGGGCGTGGGAGACGAGGAGGAAACGCTGGTCGTGGCACCAATAATCGAGGAAGAGGAAGGGAACGCGGCCAAGCCAATCATCACGCCAATGTAGTAGCAGGAACATCAGGGAACAAGACTGGATAATCAGCAAGAACAAATCTTCCTTTCACAAATGAAGAAATCGAGAGGTTGAGAACCTTGCTGAGTGCTAGTCCAGACGGTAATGAGAAATTACAAGGTATGAAATTAACTTTAGATATTGAAAGGTTGATAGACAGTGGAGCTTCCCATCATATGACGGGAAGACGTAATTTGCTCGAAAATAGCTGGACAAAAGACTCTTCATTTGTGAGCTTACCCGATGAAAGGCTTGTGGAAGCCAAGGTTCATGGAGAAGTAAAATTGAGCGATAATTCGTTTTAATGGATGTCTTGTTTGTTCCTACATTAACTTACGATCTCATATCAGTTCAACAACTGATTAACGAAAACAATTGTATAATAACATTCTATTCCGATTATTGTGAAATGCAGGACCGGACTAAGAGGATGAAGATTGGACGGGGTGAGCATCGACAAGGCGTGTATTATTATCAGCCAAAGAAACCGGAGACAGCTAGCAAAGCCACGGTTACAAAGGAAGGGAGGTTGTGGCATAAGAGACTTGGGCACCCTTCGAAAAGTATTTTCTCTCGTTTTTCTAATTTAGTAGGTTGCAATTTGAGTTGGAATTCAGATGAAGTTTGTGATTCGTGTTGTAGAGCTAAACAATCTCGAACTCCTTTTAAGTTGAATAATAAAAGATGTGATG
This sequence comes from Silene noctiflora, assembly GCA_009801015.1. Lineage (NCBI taxonomy): Eukaryota > Viridiplantae > Streptophyta > Magnoliopsida > Caryophyllales > Caryophyllaceae > Silene > Silene noctiflora. The sequence goes on along the minus strand of VHZZ01020058.1, from coordinate 10,125 downwards.
TTTTATTTGGTCTTATTCATTGTGATATTTGGGGACAGTATCGGATAGCTAGTTTGACACGACCCCATTATTTTTTAACCATAGTCGACGACCATAGTCGGGGAGTATGGGTATACCTCATGAAAGAGAAAAGCGAGGTAGGTGATTTGATGAAAATGTTTTGCCAAATGGTAAAGACTCAATTCGAAACATGTGTCAAAGTAATTCAAAGTGACAATGGGTTAGAGTTGTTGTCTGGGCATATGCAACGCTATTATGAGGAAAATGAGATTTTATTTCAAACTAGTAACGTAGATACCCCACAACAAAATGGACGGGTATAAAGAAAACACCGTCACATATTAGAAAAAGCGAGAGCATTACGTTTTCAAGGAGGGTTACCTTTACAATTTTGGGGAGAATGTATTTTAACTGCTGCCTATTTGATAAACATAACACCCACACCTTTGTTAGACGGGAAAACGCCTTATGAGTTATTATACCGCAAAAAACCGAACTATGATAATCTAAAGACTTCAGGATGCTTGTGTTATGTTTATAATAAAGACAAAACACGAGACAAATTTGGAGAAAGAGGGAAGCGGTGTATTTTCATTGGGTACCCACATAGCAAGAAGGGATGGAAAGTGTATGACTTAAAGGAAAAGCGGGTTTTTGTGTCACGTGATGTTATTTTTTACGAGCATGTTTATCCGTTTTTAATTTCGAATAATGACACGGTGATGCAACAAAGAACCAGTGACACTTTGGCTATTGATCATGGGATATTTGATCAAGGGACATTTGATCAAGGAACATTTTATCACGAGCAAGACGGTTACACATCCCATGTTGTGAGGGGGAGTGGTGAATCGTACAAGGAGTTTAATGTGGAAAATGAAAATGAGGGCATGAGAATGTCCCAACATGACGATGATGGTCCTCACGAGTTGGAATATGGGGATGTCGAAGGAGAAAGGGTAGCATTAGAGGAAGATGAGATGGTGGAGCAAATTAAAAACAGAGAACAAAGGGAAGAATAAGGAGTAATCAGAGACGAAAATGAAAGGATGGGACGAGGAGCACAGGCGAAATTCAAACCCGTTTGGAAAAAAAGATTAATACTGTAAATCCACCAGAATAATCACCCATACCTCGCATGCTCATCACGCTCAAGCTAAGTCCCCGTTGTCAGGTACTCGTTATCCTTTAGTCAATTATGTTGTTACCAATTGTTTTTCGAAGAATCACAGGGCTTTCATGGGGAAGATTGATAAAAACAGAGAGCCAAATTACTATCATGAAGCTGCCAAAAATACGAAGTGGCGAGAGGCTATGCAGAAGGAAATTGAAGCATTGGAAAATAATGGAACTTGGAAAATAGTTAAACTGCCGGAAGAGAAGAGACCAATCAGATGTAAATGGGTGTACAAAATTAAATATCGAGCTGATGGTACGGTGGAGCGTTACAAGGCAAGACTTATGGCACAAGGGTTTACTCAAGTAGAAGGAGTAGACTTTCATGAAACCTATGCACCGGTGGCAAAGATGACGAGTGTAAGGTGCATGTTGGCTGTAGCGGTCGCAAAAGGATGGTACATAGAGCAACTGGATGTAAACAATGCGTTCTTACATGGAGACCTTGATGAAGAAGTGTATATGAGAATTCCACAAGGATTTGAGAAGAAAGGAGAGAATAAAGTTTGTAAATTGATGAAGTCAATTTATGGACTAAAACAAGCTTCCCAAAACTGGTTGCAAAATTGACGGTGTCGATGAAATATTATGGGTTTGTGAAATCACTGGCAGACTATTCTTTGTTCACATACAATCAAGACAGAAAATTCATTGGAGTGTTAGTTTATGTGGATGAGATGATCTTGGTTGGGAACGATAAAAAGGCTTGCATCGATTTCAAGGCATTCCTCGACAACAAGTTTGGTATAAAAGATTTGGGGAAACTCAAATATTTTCTAAGGATAGAAGTAGAACATGGAGCAGATGGGCTATTTCTAAATCAGAGAAAGTATGCAATAAACATTGTTGAAGAAGCCGGAATGAAAGGAGCAAAAGATTCAACAACGACACAATTTGGCATTAGCAAAGGGTCATGTATTGAGAGACATAATGAAATATCGTCGTCTTGTTGGGAGGTTGGTGTACTTAAGATTACTAGACCGGACCTTGTTTATGCGGTGCACATCTTATCATGATTAGACCATTTTATACATGTTTATTGTTGGAGTATATGTCCTCAACAATAGTGCGATCACATATTATAAATCTCATAATAATAATACGTAAGGGATGATACATTATATAGTCAACTGATCAACATTTATCG
>VHZZ01020047.1:20620-30635 GCA_009801015.1 Silene noctiflora | reverse complement strand
GTAAACTCCCAACCGATTCAACAACACAACCAAACCGGAAGGTAAACTCCCAACCGATTCAGCAACCAAGTAACATACACATGCTCATTTGATAACACCACATAAGATTAAAGTGTAAACAATTCATGTTAACAAGGCATTAAGAACATGGGATAAAACGATGAAGAAAAGCAATTAGAGGGTCTCAGCCGGTCCAAGTGACCGGCTGCCGGCCAACCGGCCCAGCCAACAAATTATACTAAAATTCCAAAAATCATATCAGAGGGCTCCCAGCCGTTCGTTGACCGGCAGCCGGTCCACCGGCTGGGAAAACACCCACAAGCCAAACTTGAAATACGAAACAGAAATTTCCAGTCGGCCAATGGACCGGCAGCCGGTCCACTGGACCAGTAGACGGTCCACCGGCTAGGCATACCTGGTAGTTGAATTTCAAAACCCAAATACATATGACTCCCAACCGGTTAGTGGACCGGCAGCCGGCCCACCAGCTGGGACAGAATCATACAAAAATTGAACATTTAGGATCAGAATGTTCCCAGCCGGCTAGCAGACCTGCAACCGGTCCACCTACTAGGGACACCTGTACACGGGATTTCAGCAAAATAAACCTACAACATGATTTCTAACACAAAGTTACATTTTTCCATGAGACGGTAACCACGTAAGACACGTAAAACAGTATGTAAACAACACCCATCCAACATATGACCAATCTATCAATTAATTGTTTACATTTTACCAACTTTTCATGGATTATTTATAAAAATAGCATTGACATGATAAAGATGATAACTTTAACCCAATTTAATCATCAATACCTCTAGCCATCCATAATTCATATAAATTTGACATGTGAAACCATAAACAAGCTTGAAACATCATAAAGCATGAAAGTTTATCAACTTTAACATCCTAATACTACAAACACACATGAATAAACATAGAAATGATGTAAAGTCGAGTAACCCTTCACCGTTACCTCGAAAGCGTCTTCAATTCTCGCAAGAATCTTCGACAAGATAGGTATCCGCTTTCGGGTCGTCGAGGTTCTCACCTAAACAACAAAGGAAAGGAATTTAGATAATAATTTCGGCCCAATGCGACGGGACAGAAATTTAATTGTCTTCGAGACGATCTTTTTCTTACTTAGATAGATGAGGGACGATGAGAGGAGAAGAACGACGCAAACGACACTCGAAACGGACTAGAAATGAAGAAGTTATGAGGATTTTTGTGAAGAATTGTAAGATGAGTAACAATGGAGAAGGAGGGCTTATGTTTGCTGAAAATATGAAGGTGGAAGATGAAGAAGGAAGGGTTTTTGAGAGAGTGTAGAGGAAATTAGGCCCAATAAGTGACTTAGGCCCATAAATGCTTAATTTGAGTCGGTTTTAGCTTGAATTACGTATCAATGCTACTATACACTCGAGACGGATCATAATATTACTAATATAAATATTATACCATAAAATTCTTATTTTATAAAAATAAGCTTTAAAATCGTAATTAGTCTAATTAATTATCAAAATAGCTTAAAATTTGAAATCGGTAAATTACGGGTGTTACAAGATACCCTTACTTCCTTAGGTCCCTTCAAGGTGACTTTCTTTTGGTGACAATGAATAAAGGCTCTATATCTTCCCAACCAATCTATCCCAAGGATTACCACAAAACCTCCCAAAGGAAATTCAATCAAGTCGGTAAGAAACACAACCTCCCCAATCTTAACAGGCACATTTCTATAGACTCGACTACAATGTATTGAGTCTCCCGAGGGTATATCAATTACATCCTCAACCACATCAAATTCTTCTAACCCTAAGGTCCTAGCATGTTCACTAGCAATAAATGAATGGGTAGCCCCCGAATCAAATAAAACATAAGTAGGCAAAGAGTTAACAGGATAGATACCCGTGACAACGTGAGCATCCTCCTCTGCAGTTTCTTTCCCCATCATGAATAGCTTCCTAGCGCTCTTAGCTCCTCATTGACTATTCCCAGCTATCCCTGTCTGCTGTCCTCCACTATTCATTATCTTCGGAACATTATTGTTCCCATTGCCTTGATTATTATTATAGCGATTTAGAGTGGAGTTATTGTTGAAATTCCTTTGATTATTCCAACCACCAGATTTTTGACTATTCATATAGCCTAAGTAGGAGTGCGATAACCTCCCTATTGAATAGCGAAATGAGCTCTGCAGTCCACCTTCTTATGTCCAAGCTTTCCACATCGAAAGCATATCACTCCACTGCTTCCTCCCGACACCATCCGTCCACTGGTGCCTTGACTAACCGACCCTACCGATGCATTATTCGAGAAAAAGTTGCGATACTGGTTGACATTTTGCTTCTTATTTCCCCCCCTCTCCAGTGGCATCACTTTTCATTTTCTCCCCCTTTTCCTTCTTCTCTTCCTTAAGCACCTCTACAATCCTCTCAGCATGCCCAACCCGTTGATATATATCATCCATGCTTTCCGGTTGACCAGCCGTCAACCTTTTCTTAATACTTATCGCCAGTCCTTTCTCAAACCTTAGTGATAAGATCTCCTCACTAAAGTTCAGGTCAACAACATACTCAGAAAGTTCCATAAACCGATTATAATAAGTCTCCACGGTCATATCCTCCGTCATCTTAAAAGAGTCAAACTCTGCCCTTATCTTGCTTTTGATATGCTCGGGGACAAAGACTACTCCCATCAACTTCTTGAATGCCGACCATTTCACATAAGGGTTGTTATTCCCAAGACTAGCCTTTCTTATATCCTCCTTGTTGCGAGTCCACCAGAGCCCGGCCTTTCCTCTCAAGTAGTAAGCAGCCTGGTCCACTTGCATCTCCGCAGGACACTTAATCATCTCAAATAGGTTGTCAAACTCTCTGTGCCAATATCCCAGTAAAGATGGCTCTCCCAATCTGTCATACTTGGTTGGATTATGCCTTGAAATGGTAGCACTCACCTTAGCTGCATCCTGATTGTCCCTCTTTGACTTAAACGCAGCAGTCAAAGCTTCATTCATAGCAATCAACCGATCAATATCCTCTTGTGACATGGTAGCAGGTGCAGGTGTAGCTCTTTTAGGAGGCATGATTCTGATATAAGATAAACAAGTAAACATAAGCTATTGCTCATGAATTTAGTCATAGGGTGCTTAAAACAGTTGTTTCCCTGCAATCAAAACAACATGGGGTTGATCGACTGGCCTAAAAGCCGACCAACCACCGTGAACTCGCGCCTATACCCTACGGTCCAGTTCCCCCTTGACAGAAATGTAACATCCCATAACTTATACCATAACATCGATAATTAAATATACTAACTATGCATGGCTCAGGGCAACAAATTCCGCATATCACTAGACATGATAATTCTACTTCATGTAATACACGTAATCACTCATGCATAAAACACACATTCATGTCATTATTGTATCACAGATAACGGAGAAATTTTATGTCTTATAATCATAATATAAGAATAATCCACCAAGTAAACATCTCACATTTCCACGCGGCCTAAGCCCAACATCATCACATACTACTTACCTCAATCCGCACCCTGCAATAAAGTTAGAAATTTTCATCCCAAGGAAAACATTTGACCCTTACGACACAAAATATTTCTAACTACCCCGCTCGTTCAATCTCTCAAGGTAAAGGGTTCGAACCTAAAGGGCCAGAAGTTTGGTTTGAGGGGGCCCCTAAATCACCCCAAGCCTAAGTGGGATCCTAACAGTTTCTAACCCCGGTTCATTTTATTAGACACATCCTAAATTCATTAGGTTCATTTGTTTTAGGCCTGAGGAACGTTCACTCTGATACCACTTTATAACACCCCCATTTATGCAAGAGCCTTTAGCAAGACATTTCCCGAATAAATAAGGTTGTTACCATCTCGGTTTCCCGAGGTAGTGAATAACAAAGATAACGAAACAACAGTACTTTAAATTAAAGCTTAGCGTGGAGGCCAATTATTACAAACCAATCTCAAAAGTACTTATAATGAAATACAGTAACAGCGGAATATAAAACTGAGTCATGAAACTAAAGTGATCTAAGCTTCGAGTTCCTCTTGTTGCCTCACACCGTCCAGCTCCCAGCTTAGTCTACGGAAATCCTGTCAATCAATTTGCTCCCCAAAATTTGGATCATCATAGGTGTTCACGAATAAACGGTCAACCACGAGGTTGAGTAGAATATACTTAAACAACAAAACAATAATGAATGCAACAAATATAATGAAATAATCCCAATTCTCCCGCCCCGCCATTCCCTAGGTCGAGGTTAAACTCAACCGTCGTTGAGATCCAGGACAACGCCTGAGGACACCATGGTCAGGCCTGCAGATACGCCATGAGCCTAATCAAAATAACCATTTCCAATTCCAATTCCATTGTCTTTCCGACAATCAATCCTGACATTTGACAAAATGCAAATGCATGCCATGCCAGTCAATAATCAACAATGCATATGATCATGCTAATATCAAAAATTACCAATGCTTACGAGTCTTATGCCAATATTCTCATTCAATACTTCCACCATTCAATAATACTCGTGCTCATGCCATAACGAAACGCATACACAATTCATGCCATACACATATAATCAATCCATCATAATTAAATCAGACAGTTATTCATATAATCCATCAATTAACAGAACATATCTAAATACAATTGAGTAGGTATATCCTACCTTACAACAAACAATCCCGTCAGCAAAATCCAAGAAACAGTTAAAAGTATTCCACCTCGAACTCGTCACCTAAAACAAGTATTCGGACAATTAATTCATTATTCGATTACTACATTATTTTACGAATTATATTATTTATTATTACAAATTAATTGTTAATTATTAAAATGTAAACATATGAATTATCGTCGCATTATGGTTAGCTAACACGACCAACATCCCCTCGACACACAAGCTCACACGCACGCCCCTACACCCCTCTATACACGGTCTTAACCCCCGTCCCCACCGCGGCCAGCCGCCTAACACCACGGTGGTCGCCACCAATCACCTGGGTCCACACCGAACCTAACCGCCACACCTAACCAGCCAGCCTTAGACTCCTTGAATGGTTTACCCTTTCGAACCTAGCCCCAAACTCCTCACACGAAACTCGCCACAAACAACCCCTCTACAACCACCACGCCACCACTGGCTGCCACCTACGTCGTATCTGACGTATGTTGGTTCCATCAGTGGGGTCACATCAGCCCTGACACAACCACAACAGCCACCATATTCATCTTAAGACGGTCTTTCCAATTACGCAAGTCTCTCCTGTTTTCGCCTACTCCGGCCACCACACGGCCCAATAAACCACCTTTCACCATCCCAACAACCTCCCCATGGTTGACTCGTCCCCCAGCAACCACCCAACCAACCCTATGTCAAACGGGTCAAGGAATTGGGTCCAATTTGTGTATGAATCCCGCGACAATTCTCCTCTGCCACCACCTGTTTGCCGCCTTGCACTTCCACCCCCAGCGACGGTCCAGGTCAAAGTCTGTCACGGTAGTCCAGGGTTCACTTCCGACCAAACACGAGTCCAAGAGGTGGTTCATACGGTGATTGCGACGGTCTTTCATTCTAACTATGTGAACAATTAATTAAAACAATTAAATTACGAAACCGATTTACCTTCTATTGATTTTGCGGTGTTTCTCCTTCTAGATCTCCTCTATGTTATGAATTCTCAGATTTATGATGACAAAAGCTAGGGTAAGACCATATGTTGTTCTATTTATATCAACCTAGGCCCACATACAAATTTATGTCCACATCAAATTCTATTTTTTTAACATTATTTTCGTATAAACACTAATAATTACTATTTACTTATTATTATTATTATAATTATCATTAATTATTATTATTATTCAACCCGACATATTTTACTAATTTTCGGGGTATTACAATCTATGACGGCGCTTATGAGGAAAGAGAACCGATTTTGATGGGACGAGAGTTGTAAGACAGCGTTCCAAACCTTAAAGGATTGCTTAACTACAACTCCTGTCTTAGCTATGACGGATGGAAGTGAGAACTTTGAAGTTTATACTGATGCTTCGAAGAATGGATTGGGTTACGTGTTGATGCAGAATGGGAAAGTGATAGCTTATGCCTCGAGACAGTTGTAGACTTATGAGGCGAACTATCCTACTCATGATTTAGAGTTGGGTGCCGTGGTCTTTGCTCTGAATATTTGGAGACACTACCGTTATGGGGCAACCTTTAAGGTGTTTTCAGATCATAAGAGTCTTAAGTACATCTACACCCAGAAGAAGTTGAACATGAGACAGAGGAGGTGGATGGAGTTGATCGGCGACTATCATATGGAGATAGTATATCATGAAGGGAAGGCTAATGTAGTTGTTGATGCGTTAACTCGGAAGAGTGTGCATTCTCTATGCACTGCTATATCACTCATGCGACTTAGGGAAGAGGTATACCGGATGGGTATCCATATGATCAGGAAAGGGGATGCACTTGGAGATTTTACCGTGGAGCCCGCACTTTATGACGAGATTAGAGTTAAGAAAGCTAATGATCCCAACATTCGACAGTGGAGAGATGGGATGGAAAAAGGGACGGTTTCGAGATTCTCAGTTCATACCGATGGGAGTTTGAGGTTTGATGGTAGGTGGCGTGTTCCTAGTGATGTTGAGCTAAGGAAGATGATCATGACTGAGGCTCACTGTACGCCTTATTCAGTGCATCCAGGTGGTGATAAGCTTTACAAGGATTTGAAGAAGACTTTCTGGTGGCCTGGGATGAAGAGGGAGATAGCGGAGTTTGTAGCTAGATGTCTCACCTGTCAGCGAGTTAAGGGAGAGCAGCGTCGACGTCAGGGTAAGATTCAGTGTCTGGAGGTACCTGAGTAGAAGTGGGAGTCCATTTCCATGGATTTCATTGTGGGCTTACCGAGGACTCAGCAGGGCAACAACAAGATTTGGGTGATTGTGGATCGACTAACCAAGACGGCTCACTTCATACCAATGAAGGACACGTGGAGTAAGCTTCAGTTGGCTAATGGATATAGGAAGAATGTGATTCGCCTTCATGGACTACCAAAGGACATTGTGTCGGATCGTGATGCACGATTCATCTCAAAGTTTTGGCAAGAGTTGCAAGAGTTGATGGGTACAACCTTGAAGATGAGTACAGCCTTTCACCCTGCGACAGACGGTCAGACAGAGAGGACCATTAAGACCTTAGAGGATATGTTGAGGACTTGTGTCATGGAGTTTGGTGGTAGCTGTGAGGATAGACTGGACCTGATTGAGTTTTCTTATAACAACAGTTTCCATACTAGCATCGGGATGGCACCGTTCGAAGCCTTGTATGGGAGGAAGTGTTGAAGTCTGAGATATTGGGACGACAGTGCTGAGGCTGTGGTTTTGGGACCAAAGATGGTTCAGGATATGATTGAGCAAGTAAGGTTGATACGACAGAAGATGAGAGCAGCTCAGGATCGACAAAAGTGTTATGCTGATTTGCATCGCCGGGATGTTGAGTTTCAGGTGGGTGATAAAGTTCTCTTGAAGGTGTCACTTATGAGGGGTTTCATGCATTTCAGCAAGAGGGGCAAGTTGAGTCAAAAGTTTATCGGGTCTTATGAGATCTTGGATCGCATCAGTGATGTGGCTTACCATTTGGCATTGCCACCAGCATTGGATCGGGTGCATAATGTCTTCTATGTATCGTAGCTCCGGAAGTATGTTAGTGATCCTGCCCATGTCTTAGAGGTGGAGAGTGTAGAGTTGGATGAGTCTTTGACTTATGTAGAGTTACTAAAGGAAATCTTGGACCGTAAAGTGCGAAAGATCATAAATGGTGAGACCGTGTTGCTGAAAGTACTCTGGACTAATCATAATTTTGAAGATGCAACTTGGGAAGCTGAGGATAAGATGAGGGAGCGGTATCCGCATCTGTTTGAGCAGGTATGGTTGGTTACGGGGACGTAACCTTGTTTCTTTTAGGGGGGTAGGAGATGATCGCATATGTTTTTCTATAGTTTTTCTATAGTCTTGCTGTGGTCTTGAGTTAAGTTTTGAGTTAATTTTGGTTTTGTTTCACTTTTTATCTGGATGAGTTGAGTATGGTTTTAGTTATGTGTTGGTCATGTGGTAGTGTTATCAGTTTTAGTGTTGTCTTTTGTGGGTATGGTTTGAACTTCGGGGACGAAGTTCATTTTTAAGGAGGGAAGACTGTAATACTCGGTATTTTTAGTATAGAGACACTCGGTAGAGTACAAGGTCCTCGACCGAGTGCCCAGTGGTGTCATTTTGTCAGTGTTCTGGAAGTGGGGAACTCGGTCGGGTGGTCTGCACTCGGTCGAGTGTCGTCTACTTGGTCGAGTGTCGTGTACTCGACCGAGTGTCCGGTTCGTATCGGGTTTTTAGCGGAAAGTATAAATATTAGAACGAGAAGCAGTAATTCATTATTTCGCTTTCTAAACAAAACCTAAACATCGTTACTGCTCCTCCTTCTGATTCTTCTCTTCTGCGGCAGGCATGATATGAAACTCAAAGATATGGAATTCAAAAATAATGAAGCCACGAGTAAACAAATAGGTACTATTGTTAGGAGGATATCTGAGACAAGAGGAGGATAAGTAAACTTATATGTAAAGGCATGGCTCAACAAAGCTATCACGGAATAAAGGAGAATAAAAATGATATAATGGAAGGCTTAACCCACACACTTCTAAAAGCTTAAGGTTCTAAACAACAAGGTTACACTTCTAAGATTCAAGGGATACCTTTATATTCAAACTCAAAAATTTCAGGAATAAGTCTCTCAAAATCCCCACAAGGTTCTCATTTTCAAATCAAGTAACAACAAGCCAACCTAAATTTTTGAAGAAATGTCTTTCATGAAAGCCCACTCCAACACAAACCCTTTAGAGAAAGATTCACAATTACCCAAGTTAGACAATTCCATTAGATCCCAAGTTCATCTACCCTTTGACCTATTACGGATTCCCAAAAGCGGAACTATGCAAAATTGTAACACTATGCCATTATCTAAAGTGCCTTACACAACCTCAAAGTCTCCAAATTGTAAGCTTAACGAAGAATTGATCTTAATACTAAATCATTCTTAACTCAAATAGTCTCAAGAGCTAACTAATATCAAATTATAACACCAATTCATATATAGTCATCAACACCCCAAAGTATTTCCTTCAAATCTCACATCATTGATCCTTTAGTCCACATTTAATCCTAAAGTAACAATGTTCAACCTACCAAAATTTCAAATCCCAAATATAATTAAAAGGGTTAATCACAAGTTCCCAAGCTTTATTCTCATATACAACTTAAATCATACACCATCAATTCCACCAATCAATCTCACCTATTTCATGAAAATTAACTAAGAACTAGAATCACCAAGTCATGTCTCATTAAACTTCCTAAGCCTTTCCAATAATACACCCTCTCAAAACAACGGTTGGGAGTCAAACCCAAACAATTTCCTCAAAAACAAAAATATCAAACTAAGGTTAACATCCCACAAAAGGAAGAGAGATATCTACAAGGCGTCATGGGTAAGCAAGGAACGAAAGATAAGATGGTAGGGTACAAGGTTAGCTTCCAAGGTAAACCAAAAGAGGGTTTAGTAGAAAGTTAAGGATCAAGAGGCAAAGAATAAGTCAAGGTACACTAAGAACGAGAAAGATCTTCGAGGAAGTAAAAGCACTATTCAAAAGTTGAACACATCTCCAATCCTCGAAATTAGACACCAAGACTTGATCGCCACATGGGTAAGCTCGTGGTTTGTCGATCCAAGGGCATAAGAACCAGTTATTGACAATCAACAAACATGTTAGAACCTAACAAAGAGAAAATACACTATAGACTACAACCTTAGGTCCTTATGTAATAATACGGTTTTCTCTGCCTAGAGTTACTCTATCGAGTAGGACTTACTCTGTCGAGTAAGTCATATCAGTTTTGGAATCAGGCTCTGCCTGATGGGTACTCGATCGAGTA
>VHZZ01020025.1:5367-16938 GCA_009801015.1 Silene noctiflora | reverse complement strand
TTGTATTATGTTTTGCATGCATAAGATTCTTATGTTTTTATGACTAAAACATTAAACAAACATATGGGATATGTTAAAATGAGATTTCCAACACCATATACCCGGGAGTGTTACCATCATGAGTGTTATCATCACCGCGAACTGTGGTAACAATAGGAAACCAAACTATAAAAACATTACTAGTTAATTATTACTCAGAGCCAAACACAACTAGCTCAATTTAATTTACATCTATATCAAATTATTTGAAGTCTCAATTTTAATTCATATTACAATTATACCACTTGTAAAGTTTATCTATGGTGAACGTTTCTACTAGATGTTAACTGTCTCATGCACACCCAATACCTTACAATCAAACACTACCAACAACAACCAATTCATAATCCTTTCTCGCCATATGTTGCCCACGTACTTATTTTTGGAGTGATAACTTAGTTTACATACGATCTGATTGACTCGTCAGGAAACCTTATGAACCACGATTGCACCAGCTTTACGAGGGAGACCGGAAATACTTAGCACCACTACGTCCCACATTTCCATGTGGCTTTCCTATTTGTCGTCAAACTATCAAACAATATTTTTATCTCAAATAACAAACATAGAAAGTAAGTAGAGGTTGAACCCAAAGGACGGGGGTATCTAAATTGCTTAATCCTATCTAGTTGTGCTAAGGTTGTCACGATTAAAATTGGTTTTGTAGTCGAAACTATTGAAATCAAGTAACAGGATTTAAATCAATAAGAAGGAAAACTAGGAAGAGTGGATTCATATGGGTGCCTAGGGTATCCAATAGGTTGAGTCTCATAATTATACCCATAATACTTTCTACACATGTGAGTCTAAATTGGGTCAAGGTTGTGGTCGGACTATTGGCCGAGGCTCTCGATCTTACGGTCCTACCTAGGTGATTCGGGTTAGCTCTCCCGTATACCCGTTCTACCCACCAACATAATGTATGGTCTAAAAGCTCCTAAGGCTCTCGATCTTATAAGAGTGTTGAATAAATAGAGATTAATACAAGTTTGTAAAACAAGCATTTCATCAGACACTTAATATACACTAGTTGAAACCACAACAATTAATCCATTTTAGAAGACTCAACAAGCATAAATTCACCATTTAATCATCCCCCTACTCCCCCACTAATCCTAGCAAGGTTACTACTCACTACACATCATGATTAACATGTCAACAATGGTGTCATACATTATAACAAGGTTAAACATGATGAACAAGTAAGAGAATTAACAAAGAATTAATGAAAGATAAGAAATGTACCAACTTGATGAGTAAAGACGAGCAAAATAAAAAAGGATCCTTGCATAAAGATGAAGACTTGTCACATAATATTCAAATAAATACCTTAAGAAATCAAATATGTAAACCATTGAAAGTGTAAATTGCAAGAATAATTATTGAAAGATTAAAGTGCTTTGTGGAAAAATTAAAGACTAATCTACTCCTGATCTAACAGGGCTTAGCCTCCTCTGAGAGGACTTAGCCTCTTCTAAGAGGGCTTCCTCTAATCTTATTAGAAGAGAGGTATATATATAGTGGTTACAATATTAGGGTTAATTAGAAGCTTAAATGAAGTCGTGACCCATTAATAAGATCCATCTTCTTGCAAGACTCTAGAGCAGCTCGTAGGGATTGGATATGGAATGGTCATCACTATCCATGAACTCGTACGAGTCCTAGGACAACTATCTCGAATTACAGATGAACTCTTGCGAGTTTCAGATGAACTCGTGCGAGTTAAGCATTGACTCGCACGAGTTGATGCTCAGCTCGGCTATTTGAGCTCGGTTCGTAAAATAGGCGTCATTTGCTTATCCGGACTCCGAATCAAGTGGTTCAAAAGCCTAAGACACTTGATTTTTTGATGCTGTTCCATATATCATAGTTTCATGGCCAAATTATTACTTCTCTCTTTAAGTCCAAGTGATTTCCTCTTGTAATGGCTCTCTTGTCGTCATCGTTTCCTCATAACTCGTGGGTTGTTAGCATCCAAATCATCCCAAATCTTGTTTTATTTTCAGAGTCCATGTGCCTTCCTATATCTTGCATGACACTTATCAAGTGAATTGATTTGCCTTCATTTAAGTCCAAAAATCATACTAATACCGCTCCAATTAGTTCTTTTCCTACAAACGACCATAAAAGGGAGGGAATAGCAAATAGGAAGCAAATGACTATGAAAATGATGATAATTAGCTAGATTGACATGAAAAATGATGCTGGTTAAGGGGTTAAAAGTGTGTAAATAATGACCACATCACCTATGCTGCTAGGTGGTCGTCTGAGTCGGTCATTCTGTCGAACGGGGTTGTCGACATTTTTATTTTTGGGAATTTGGTCTTCCTAACTTACGGGTTTGGCGTGGGTGTAATACCCGTCTCATTAGGGACCTTTGACCAACCCTTGACCGTGCGAAATCCTTAACGGGAGAGGTATGGGGTTATAGTATTGTGTGGAGACCTAGTACTCGATCAACTCAGGGTCACTCGGCTGAGTGCTTGTGGTACTCGACCGATTATGTACCATACTCGACCGAGTTGCCTAGTAATAGTGTGATATAATTTTACGCGTAGGTCGCGACTTAAATCATTTTCAAAAATCATTTCTTTCATTTTTATCAAAACCTAAAATCAGATTCCCTTCCCTCTTCTCCCTCTTCTTTCCTCCACCATGCCATGTTTTAACCCTCTACCTAGAAGACCAACGTGGTAGATGTATTATAAAGTCAGGATTTAGTTTTCGTTGTCAGTCGATTCAATAAGGTAAGTCGTTACCCCCGTCTTTCGTATTAGTAATGTTAGCAGTTAGTCGTGATAGATTGTACCATTGTTGGTAGGTGACAATGGTGATGTCTTGTATACGTTTGAATGGTTGTTGGTGCTTGCGTGAATATTTTCTAGAGATAGGGTTTCCCTACTCAGTATGATTACATGATTATTGTAAAACGGTTCTACTATTGTGATTACATGTTTTTATGATTGTCATTGACGTGGTTATTACTGCGTGGTTGATGGTGATGAAGTTATGGTTTGATATTGTGAGCCATGTCGGGAGATAGTTTTACCCTCTTATTTGGCCTTTTGTGACGGGAGTCATAAGGGGGATGTGCACATTAATGAGCTTGGGTTTGCTCGTTGTAATGAGCGAGGATTTTAATATGTAGTGCTGTGGTCTGACAATGGTAGGGGTGGGTTACATGTTACGATGGAAATCCGGATGCTTTTTGCGATAGATGAGAGCCATTGGTTACTATGGAGTTTTGAGTTGGAAGAGATGGTATCATTATGTATAGTTGTGGAGTCTTGTTGTACTATTATTTCAGTGTTGTTCCTATTCCATTACTGACCTTGTGTGGTGTGTGTGTTTCTATTTGCTTTTATGTGTCTTCAATGATCCATTTTATATTGTCGGCAAATAGGGAGCAGGTAATCTTATGAGGTGTTGATGATTGCTGCGAGCTTGTCTGGGGCCTTGAAGGGAGCGTGTCACCACTGAGTTGCTTAGTTCAGTCAGTCTTAGCTTTGGTTAATGTTATGACTTTGTAACTAGTTACTTCTGGTTTAGTTTCGTATCATATTTTAAAAGGTTGTACTATAAAGTTGTATTTGTTCTTTCATTGTCTATTTGATATGTACTACATCAGGAAACCGAGATGGTAACGCCCTTATATTCATGGGAAGGTCTTGCTTAAGGCTCCTCGGTAAATATGGGTGTTACAAAGTGGTATCAGAGCGACGATTTTGGAACCTGAACCAATGAACCAAATAAATGGAGAGAGTCTAATAAAATGAACCTAGTGTATGCGTGTTGGGAGCCCCTTTATGCATGATTTTGGGTGAGAAGGCGCCCTCATTCCGAAATCCCGGCCCTAACATTCTTAAGCCAATAACTCCGCGGTTGGATAACAGTGTGGGAAAATATGAGTGTGTTTATGCATTACATGTAGTCTATCTCTGGTTGTTGTATACGTAGCTTAGAGTATGAGGTAAATGAGTATGAATCTTTTGATCAACATGTGAATGATTATGTGGATGAACATATAGTTGTTGAAGAATTGAATTATAGGTGTGATTGGTTATAGTACAAGTGTGGATTATTGGTGAAAATGGTGTGGGATATGTGTATATGAAATACGTTATGTGTGAGTAGCCCGGCGTTGTTGCTACCTGGTATATGTGTGTGGATTATCTATGTGTATCCATTAATGTTGTTGATAGGTTCAAGTCTTGGTGTTGATTTAACTATGAATGAGATAACTAGTTATATGTGTGTAACTGTTAAGGTGTATAGGGGATAGTAGGAGTAGAAACTAATTTGTGATGAGTTTTGGGTACGTCCTAGACTCCCAACAATATTTTTTGTGATGCAAGAACGACGATGCCACTGTTGAATGTCATATTAGATCTTTTTAAGGGTACTTGACCGAGTATATATTGGTAGTCGCTCGAGTACGTCCTACTCAACCGAGTACAAGTGAACTTGACCGAGTGCGTGATAGACAAAAGCTGGCTTAACCTTCCCATTTGAGTACTCGATCGAGTACACAAGGGCACTCAACCGAGTAGAGGCTACTCGACCGAGTTTCACCAGAGCACATGACCGAGTACCCCAATTAAACTAGTTTATCGACTAATTTTCCGGAAAACATTAAAGGCTTATTTCTACTCATTATTTCGACATCTTCTCATTAGAAGTCTTCAAAACTCTCTTAAAAGTTTCTCTCAACAAAACCTAGGCGCTAATTGTGTTCTTTGCTTCCTCAATTCATTCCTTTGCTTCCCTTCAAGCAATCTTACTCCAAAGTAATGTGTTTCAACTATGTTACAATAATTTGATTGATTAGTGTTTGATTAGAAACTAAAATTTTAGTATTGATGTGATGAAATTTCTAGGGTTTGCCTCAAAATTTCTGATTCTGACATCTAAATTCATCTTAGTAGGGCTATAAGAGGCCAATTGACACTAGTAATCCACTACATAGTGTTTTTTTGAGTAATTGGTTGAAAAATCCGTCTTAAACTTCGTCTTTTGAACATGGAAATCTGAAATTTGTTTGGTATACATGAAACCCGGAAAATTCTTGTTAAACCAATATTTGTGTAGTATGCCGAGAGCACAAGGAGCCACCAAGAAGAGGACCCGTGCAAACTCTGCGGCCGAGCGAGGTTAATAAAACCACGGACCGGTAGTGCCTCAAGTGGCCGATTACCCGATGGTGGAATTTGCCAACATTGACCAACGTAAGGCCTTTGTTACCTTGTTGGAAACTCCTCTGAAACTTACCCGATGTGTAGACCCACACATTTTGGAAGACTTGGAAATTGAGATTGATGTTCGTCACATGTTCGAGGTGTTGGGTTTTGAGGGCTTGTACCGAATTCGTAAGAATTTCTATGCCTTTCTGACCCTAGAGTTTTTGAGCTTTTATGAGTATGATGTAGCTGGAAAGACCGTTAGATTCCGTCTCTTGAACAATGATTTTGAGCTGACTTTAGACGACGTTGCGGAACATTTAGGACTAGAGAAGGGGGTGGAGGGATACTTAGAGGATGTGGAGACGGAGAGTGGAGCTCCCCGCTTTCTTCCCTTGCTCACTGGTCAGCCTGTGCCTAGTTCTAGTGTCATGCTGATTAATGATTTGCAGCCCATGTTCCTCCGACTTTTCTTAAGGATGATGATGTTCTTGTTATATATGAGGAGTGATGTGAGTAAAATAAACTCACATGAGGTGATGTTGCTAGTGTCTTATCTTAACCCGACTCGGGGGGGAGTGCTTTTACTATAGTGCTCCGGCCTTAATGTGTGCTAGTTTAGCATTGATGGCCCAGTCCCGACACCGTAACCTTAGTTGTGGCGCTATAGTGACCCGTTTATCTCAGAGATTGTCTAACTTTGAGCCCTCGGCTGACCTTCCGGCTCTGTTTGAGGGAGTCCCTACCCTCAACAAGAACTACCTGTGTAATACCTCAGGTATTTGGTCTTTGGGTACTCTATCGAGTAAGTTATAATCAGAGTCTGGAGTACTTCATATTCCTTATATACTCGACCGAGTTGAGGAAACTCAATCGAATAAGCGGTACTCGATCGAGTACGTTAGTTACTCGATCGAGTGCCTGTGTTTATACGGGTTTTCGTCCGGTTTGATTTTAAATAAAAGGGAGGCTTTTTATATAAGAACGACAGTTTCCTTTCATTTACCTTTATTTTATAAATTTTTCACACAAACTCAAAGAACGTAAGATCTACTCCTCTCTCTTTACTATCAAATAAAGGACTCTTGTTCATAGTTTTTGGGGCTTTTCATACCACCGTGTTCGTCGTCTCGTGGGTAAGTTTCCTATGTTGTTGTTATGTTGATTCATTAGTTTTGTTTAAACACTAACTGGGGTAGATTAGGGGTTTTTGGGAGTTTATTTGTGGCATAGATGGTAATTGAATGTTTGTCATATAGGAGGTGATTTCGGAGAAGAGGAATTCTGACTTTCTTGCTCTAGTGTGTGATTCCGTCTCAGGTAGGGTTTCCCTACTCAGTTATTGTTTAATTGGTTAAGATGATGTGGTGATATGAGTATGAATGTGATTATGATTGTATTTCTTAGTACTGACATGTTTATCAGTTTTGTGGTTGTCGTTGTTGTTGTTTGTATATCGTTCGCGAGGTGCACCCTCACCTAAGTGGAGTCATTTTCGGGAATGACTTCATGCCCTTATTCGCCCCTTGTGGTTCCTGTTACAAGGGGTATGTGCACATTAATGATCATTGGGTTATTCACTCTATGGTGTTAAGCGGGGCTTAGGTGGTAAGGCTGCGGTCCCTACTGGCAGAATGGATTACCTGTTGCGATGGGTAATCTAGCAAAGCTACACATTTGATGTGTAGTCAGGTGATTGGAGAGTTGTGGAGTTTGGAGAAATGTGATGTTGTGTTGTTATTGTCTTATCTAATTATTCAGTAACTGACCCCGTTTAATTGTTTATAAACTGTGGTGATCCATTCAGGGATGGTGAGCAGATGATTAGCATTTATGCTTTGGGATAGCTCGCGGGATCGACGGGATGGAGTCATCACTTAGTTTTGATAGCTAGTCTTCCGCTAACATTTTGTTATATTTTTATGATACAGTTTTGATAGTTGTTTTAGGAACAGTTGTAGTTATGGTTTTCGAGTTTTCATTTGTATGGACCTTAAACTTTATAAACTTAAATATTGTTCTCCTATGGTCTATTTGATCTAATTAGCTCGGGTTACCGAGATGGTAGCACTTCCGTATGCTAGGGTGGTCTTGGTAAGGCACCGTGGTGTATGGAGGTGTCACAAAGTGGTATCAGAGCAACGATTTTGGAACCTGTAACCAATGAACCTAATGAACATAGAGAGTCAAACTAAAATGAACCAAGGTAGGAGTTGTTAGGAGCTAATGCAAAGGTTTGGGATACGTCCTAAAGTCGCGAATTTGCCCTTGCAACTTTGAACCAGTCACAATGGGTGTGTTATGGGATCGCTACCTGTTTTCTTTGTTGTCTTTAATGCATGTGTGTTGGATGAAGTATGTGGTTGAAATGGTTGGAAAAAGGTGGAGGTATGTATTTCATATGAGGTGTAAATGCATGAGAAGAATATATTATGTTATAACGTGGTTTATATCGATGGCATACGCTAGTAACATGTGATAGGAGGTTGATTTGATATGTTATTTTTATGTTGTTGCGTAAGGTTATGGCACAAATCATACATGTAGTATAATCCGCGAGCATGACTCGATCGAGTAGGGGGAACTCGATCGAGTAGGGTGGACTCGACCGAGTAGGGCTGATTCGATCGAGTGGGTATTTTGTTGTATTGGGCAAAAGTCCCTGTATCTTATGTACTCGACCGAGTTAGTCGGGGACTCGATTGAGCTTGTCGTACTCGACCGAGTGAGTCTAGACTCTATCGAGTATGTTTTATGTCAGACCTGTTCAGTTTCTGTAAGTTTGGGTTACTCGATCGAGTGTGTATTTTACTCGATCGAGTGGCTCCTACTCGACCAAGTACGTGTGTGTACTCGATCGAGTGTATCTTTGTGCGAGTCATAATTTCTTTGAGCCGTAGGCTATGTGCTTACGTTTATCCCATTTAATAACTCAAAGAATATGCCGCCAAAGAGATATGCAGCATACGTTAAGGCTCAAGAGATGAGCATCGAGGATATTTCTAAGATGATTGAGCACCAAGACGCGGTCAATAAAACCCTTAAGAGGTTTGGGAAGGAGAAGTAAACTGGGGTAGACTTCTCCAAAATGAGTACTACCATATCTCACTTTAACCCCACAACCTACTTGGGCACGGGTGCGTCGATTTTGCTCGACAATTGGCACCGTGAGATGGATAATATCCTCGGGGTGGTACACTGTCCAGAGGAGTTAAAGCTAGAATAAGCCGCGTTCTACCTAAGGGACTCGGCTGGAGAGTGGTGGGACAAGGTGAAAGAGAATGCCTTGGAGAGTTACCTGAAGTAGGGCGCGACCGCAATCCCGTGGTCCAAGTTTAAGAGAGCTATGAGAAATGAGTTTGTTCCGGAGCACGTTCGTAGCAAGTTACGGAATGAGTTCGACTCTTTTGTGATGAATAGTGATATGACTATGATGGAGTACTATCACAAGTTCAATGAGAAGTCAAGTTATGCTGAGGATATGGAGCTGACTCCGGTGAATTTTGGCGCTTCGGTTTTGATAAAGGGCTGACTTATAAGATTATGGAAAAGCTACCGGCAGGGACTTTTACTGAAGTTAAGGAAGTTTATGAGAAGGCTGGACGGGCTGAGAAGTTTGTCGAACTGGTCAAGGAGACTAGAGAGAAGAGCTCGGAAAAAAGGAAGGCTGAGAGTGATGGTGGTAGCCAACCTAGTTACAAACGGGGTAACCACAATCAGCCTAAGCTTATTCTTGTGGGTCAGGATTCAGTGGAGGATCGTCTTACGGTCGTGGTGGTCGCAGTAGCAGTGCTAGCTAGAGCATTGGGTGCTTCAACTGTGGCGGTGTTGGTCACAAGAGGCATGAGTGTACCGGTGCTGTTGGGAGGGGCTTTCGAAGACAGTCTCAGGGAAACATTTATCAGGGATCGACGTAGAGTTTTGCTAGCAATCGGCCATCTGGGTTATGGAGCAACCAAGGTGGGCAAGGCAACAATGGCGGTTTCAACCGTAATGGTGGTGGTTCCTATCAGCGCCCGGAGGTTAATGCCAATCAGGCATCAGCTGCCAGGTCTATTGCATATGCTAGTATAGTGCAGGGAGGTGGCCAAAAGAATAGTGGGAAGATCTTTGTGATGGACAAGCAAGTCGTAGTGGATGAAGCGCAAGTGGTCACCGGTACATTTCTTGTTAATAACGTTCCTACTTTTGTTCTGTTTGATTCGGGAGCGTGACACTCATTTGTATAGTCAAGTCATGTTAAGACTTTGGGTTTGGGGGAGTATGTGTCTGTAAAGAATGAAGTTTCATACCGTCTGGGGAGTCAGTGTCTTGTGGGAAGTTGTATACAAGGGTATCTATGGTTATTGGACAAGTTGATCTTCTAATTGACATGTTTGAATTTCCTTTGGATGGTTTTGAGATGATAGTCAGGATGCATTGGTTGGGAAAGTATAAAGCTAGAATAGACTGTCACCAAAAGAAAGTATCCAAAGGGTGTTAGGGTGTCTTACCGTGGGTTTGTGGTCAAATCCAGAGTCAAGGTGATTGCAGCTATAACCATGAAGTCTTACTTAAGGAAGGGGTGTCCTATGATCCTTTGTCGTATATGGGATAACCGGTCAGAGGAGCCGAAAGCGGCAGATATACCAGTGGTGGATGAGTTTGTGGATGTTTTCCCAGAAGAGATACTAGGGTTGCCGCCAATGAGGGATATTGACTTTAGTGTAGAGTTGAAGCCGGGAACGGGACCTATATCTAAGGCTCTGTACCGGATGGCACCAAAGGAGTTGGAGGAATTGAAGAAGCAGTTGGATGATCTGTTGAAGAAGGGATATATCTGACCTAGTGTATCTCCTTGGGGTGGACCAGTGTTGTTTGTGAAGAAGAAAGATATGAGTTTGAGGCTGTTTATCGACTACATCCTTTGCCGAGGATAGATGATCTTTTTGACTAGTTGAGTGGGACTGGTGTCTTTTCCAAAATAGATCTCAGATCGGGATATCATCAGTTGAGGATTCGAAAGAAGGACATACCAAAGACAGCTTTTCGATCGCGGTATGGTCACTATGAGTACGTAGTGATGTCGTTTCAGTTGAGTAATACACCAACGGTGTTTATGGTTTCCATGAACCGGGTCTTCAGCCATTATTTGGATCAGTTCATGGTGATGTTTATAGTTGATATCTTAGTCTATTCCAAGACTAAGGAAGAGCATGCCGAGTATCTATTATATGCTAAGTTATCCAAGTGTGAGTTTTGGATAGAAAAGGTGGCCTTTATGGGCCATGTGATCTCTAAGGAGGGGGTGTCTGTGGATCCTAGCAAGATAGCTGCAATGTCTAACTGGGAGGCACCGAAGAATGTGGCAGAAGTTCGGAGTTTCTTGGGATTGGCTAGCTACTACACTACATGAGGTGTGTTAAAGACTTCTCAAAGACTGCCAGACCTATGACAGCGTTGATGAGGAAAGAGAACAGGTTTCGCTGGAATGAAAGTTGTGAGACGACTTTCCAAATATTAAAGGAGCGTTTGACCACAGCTCCAATCTTGGCCTTACCTGAAAGGAGCGAGAATTTCGAGGTATATACGGATTCTTCGAAAAATGGGTTGGGTTGTGTGTTGATACAGAACGGGAAAATCATTGTCTATGCTTCTAGGCAATTAAAGTCTTATGAGGAGAACTATCCGACGCATGATCTAGAGTTGGGTGTAGTTGTATTTGATCTAAAGATTTGGAGACACTATTGATGTGTCTAATATTTATATGATTTTACCCCCATAATTAGCTCAGTTTTACTTGTTATTTGCACTAATTGTAGTGTTTATTTGAGCAAATGTCGTGTTCTAAATATATTGCTCGTGTTTAGTATGTTTTGTAGGAAATGTAGCTTTTAGTAGCTATTTCCCGTCAAATAAGCAAGTATCAAGTTCACGAGACTAAGTGGAAACTAAGATGGATCATGCAAGTAAAACAAAGTGGATTGATGAAGAAACGTGGAAGTAAATGGCCTAAATGCAAAATCATCCACCAACAAATGGCAAATGTAAACAACTGAGAAATGAAACCCAAAGAGAAAGTCCAATTAATCATATGAAGTCACAAGCTTAGGATTCTACAAAATATTCCTCAAAAATGCATTAAGACGGACGAATTAAGGAGATTTAAGGCAAAACATAGGATCCCAAGTGCATTAAGTCAAGCAATGAAGTCCGGAAATGAGAAATCACACGACCCCGATCGGGATGGCCTGTCCCCGATCGGGGATGGCTTGCTTTGGATGCTGGAAATCTCATTTTGACATATCCCATATGTGAGTTTAATGTTTTAGTCATAAAAACATAAGAATCTTATGCATACATAACATAATACAAA
>VHZZ01020008.1:7162-18248 GCA_009801015.1 Silene noctiflora | reverse complement strand
TCATTCTAGCATAAATGGCATATATATCGCATAACTTAGCACGAAAACCATATTAAAACTACTAAAAGGGAGGCATATAATGTATATAAATATGATTCATCAAAAACGTTGGTTGAAATGCCGAGGATAAATGGTAAGACAGGCTTTTTGAGGACCTTCTAAGGGAATTAGCTTGCATTGGTTGGAAGCAAATTCCGTTTGTTGAAGAATACTCGAGCTGTAGGTGGCAATGTACTCTTTCTGGGGAAGAAATGCGTGTAACCCACTGGGGAGAAGATAAATATGATGAGAAAGTATACCCGTAGAAGATAATTTACAAAAATACCTCGAAACGCGTAAAGAAACGTTTCAAAATATGTATAGAGGTAGGACCCATAAGTAACGAACATGTAACAACCTGAAAGCAAGAAAGCATGTTGGGGAAAGGACGCAGCATGTACTGCGACCTGAGGAAAAGGCACAGCAGAAGCTGCGTTTTCTCTGAGGATGGTCCAAGACTGATAAATCTGGAATTCAGACGCGAGTTCAGTGTTTCATTTCAAAACATAACATTGTCTTCTTAAAACACCAAACAACTCGAAATCATCATCAATCATCATCAAACGTCGATTAAGACCAACCCTAAATCATGACTAATCTAGGTATGCATCCCGTCTTTAGCTTTAATTACATTTATAGCTTGAATTAGGGTAGAAAATTAGGGTTTTATGCCTAAAAATATCAAAAAATTGGGGCTTTTGCCTCAAACGGATTTGTTTTACAAATCAGACATTAGAAATGGGTAGTAAACCATGCTAGGACCATAACCATGTGTTCACTTTGAATTTTCATCAAGTATAGACGAAATGGTAGCAAAATGTGATGATTTTAGGCTAAAACCGCTTAATTGGCTCGAAAATGACCTTAAACTAGTCGAAAATCGATGAAACTTGATATTTTGGAACCCTTGGATTATGAGTAAACTTGCTATCATGTCGGAATTTCAGTTTGTGATTGCTCCTCCGGGACACTTGTTTTGTTGGTTTAGGCTATTTATAGCGAAATGCTGCCGAATTTTTGACTTGTCGTTGTCATTACGCTTGTCTAAGACACGTAGGAATGTAGTTAAAACATGCTTGTCCATTTGCTAGGAAATAATCTCAAAAAAGCTCAAAAATAACTTGAAAATGGCTTTAAAAAGTGTTTAAATGACTTGAAATGTTCATTTTTGCAGAGGATATGCCTTCGACATCCGGACAAGACTTCATGGACGTTGACTTTGAACCTTCTTTGGCTGTCTTAGTTCACATGGGTGTCTAGGAGGACGAGGAGGAGGAGGAATTGCCCAAGAGGGCAAACGTTAAGAGAGGTGGTCGTCAGCCTGCTTGGGAGCCTGAGTGGGCTGACAAATGGGATGCTCAACATCTCATTTGGGCTGCGGAGAGCCACTTGTCGTACCGAGCGGCGAGGAGCCTGGTAAGCGTTTAAATATCCCAATTTACTAACTTTTAATTCTCCTTTTTCTTTTGAAATACTTGGCTAATATATATGTTTGAATTTGCAGGAGGCTGGCAACATAAGGTCATTCTTGGGGTACACGGCTATGATGGAGGCCTACGAGAGAATCTTTGAGTAGGAGAGAGCCATCCTTAACAGAGGTGCCTTCGGGACTTGGTACGGGCCTGGCGCGATATCTGGGTTAGGAAGATCCGTGCCAACATGTGTTTGATCCGGGCATTCCTGGATCATTTATAGAACACGACCTCGACCTTTCACATGCCGTTTGGTGAGATCGGGATCAGTTTGGAGGATTTCGGCTTGATCTCCGGCAGGCCGTTCAGAGATGAACCGGTACTGTGGCCCGAGACGGCCATGAGGGCTAACAAGACTGAGGCCAGGAGGCTAGTGGCCTGGTGTTTGCCCAAGGCCGCGACTAAGGTACCCGTCTTGGTTTCGAGTTCCTAAGTCAAGGACTAGTTTGACGGGAGGACTCCAGCTAGAGTAAAACTGACTGAGGGAGAGATATTGGTGCCTCCTCCACCCTGTACGGCTGAGCAACGAGCTCGTTTATGGCTCTGGTGGTTCTTGTCTTCGATTTACTTCGGAGACAGGGGGGAAAGGCTGTCGACGAAGCTTCTTCCTTTTCTTGCTAACTTAGGTGGCCTAGGTCGTCTGGATTGGGTCGCCCCTAGCTTTGTAGTCCTCACCCGTTACATGAGGGCCATGGTGCGTCCCGAGTTGCTGGAAAGAGGCACGTCCCCTGCTACCGTTGGTCCAGGACTTGTTTTGGAGGTATGAACCTTCCTTTTATACTTCTTCATTTATAGAAATAGGAAATGAAACAGGAATACTTATCTCCCCTTTCCTCATGCATATTTTGCAAGATTTCTTGGTATAAACAAGAATGTGACCGAATAAAAATGCATGGATGATATAGATAGAATAAATTATATGTAAATAAATGATTATTTACTTGCTTTGATGAATGAATGATCATTATAGGTAAGTAAAAGATTACTTAATATATAAATAAATGATTATTTATTTAAATATTTTGGCAAATGAATGATCGTAAAAAAAAACTTCTTTTCTTTATTTAGGCCTGGATCTACTCGTACTTCCCTGGCTTCGCGCCCACGAGAGCGGCCGATGTGCCTAGGGAGTACCCAGTTGTAAGGGACTGGATCATCTGTAGATAAAAGAGCCAGCGTTCCGCTTACAACACCTGCAGGAGGGGTGTCAACACTTTGCAGCTCGACAGCGTAAGCATTCCTTTCTAGTCATCGTTTGTTGCCAGTTTCTATTATTGTTTTGATTTTGGTTGCTTGACCCTTAAAATATGAATTCAGTGGGTGCCGAGACCTTAAGAGGACTACACTGGGGCACCAGTCTTTGTGGCTGAGGTACTTAGGCCTAGGAGCTCAAGTAGACTCATTCTCATGACGCCCATGGGGCCTGTTTGGTACTTTGGCGAGCGTCTGGCTAGGCAGTGCCTCCGTGACGCTTTCACTGTCCCTGTCGATCAACCATGGACAATGTTTAGGGAGCCTACTGAGGCGGAGAGGACTTCTAACCTTGTCAGAGCTGTTGGCGACACCCTCCTTCTTCCCGAGCTGGAGTACTCAGAGTTTGTCTTGAGGGGAATGGCGTACTGGCCAATCGTGGTAAGTATTATTTCTGCTTGTTTAGAATATGATCTTCCTTTAAAACAAAAAAATGTGTTGATAATCTTGTGTTTGACAAGAGATCGACACTGCTGGTATCGAGCCCCTAGCTTTTCCTGAGACTTTGGAGTATGTAGGCCCGGCTGGCGTGACGGTGTCCATGGAAATCCCTTCCTTCCCCGAGGCGGTGCACGAGGCTGGCCTCGACGAGTGGCATCACGTTGTGAGGAGGGTGAGTTTTCAGTTTTAAACTTCTCCTTTTTTATCTTTTCTTAGTAGCATATAAGAACATGAAATGTGACTTAACTTGGTTTGAAAATGTAGGTGGTGCCGTCGAGGCATGCGGATTTGTGGCAGATGGCCAACCGGCTACGAACGACAGCACTCGAGGCACTCGAAGGCCGTTCTGGAGGAGAGGTAGGAACCTTTCCTTATTTTAGTAGAAATTTGATTTTCTTTAGAAGCTTTCTTTTGCATTTTGACAATCACTGTTCTTTTTGTTTTGCAGCGGGAGCGTGAGTTGGAACTCGAACTAGAGCGGTCACGTGAGCAGGCGGCCCGCTTAGAGGGAGAGCTGGAGGTTCGTATCGCTGACATCTCCATTATGGAGGCGATGGTTGACGATCTTAGGAGGCATCGGGCAGAGTAGCGTCGTGACCATTCTTTTGTTTTGTACTTTTTTTACTTTATTTTGTTCTCAGGCATGAACTCAAGTCTTGTATAGATTTTTGTACATTTTTGCAAGTATATATATAGGGGCATGCGCGCCTTTGCTGCTGTTGAATGTAGATATGAGGTTTGTACCAGCAGCTTAGCTTGGAAACAGGTCTGGTATAGTGACCACTTACGTCGTCATGCTGCCGAAATTTACGCAGAAAAAAGCAACTAAAACAAGTATAAACACAAATTTACACATGTAATTACCAATTAAAATAGCCTAAAAATGTAAACTTCAGTCGAATAAAAAGGGAAAAAAAAAAAGTGCCCAAAAGTGAGTGTACAGTGACGTGATGGACGACTAACGACGGGAGTGCTTCCCCCTAATAAAAGGAAACAGATGAATAAGTTTGAAATGACAGACGCGGAAGCTACTTTTTGACATGCTAAAATGTAAAACGTCAAAAATTTAAATAAATGTAAGAAAAAAAAAGAGAGTTAAGAAAAATCTAACGACGGTGGAGGAGTGCTTCCCCCGAAAAAGAAAAATAAAATAAAATGGGTAAGTATGCGTCGGGAGCAACTGCTTCGAAATGCGAACCCGATTGGAAGAAGGACTTCCGATTATGGTAAGGATAGTCAAATTTCGGAAAAAAAAAAAAAGTTTTCGAAACCCTATAGGAATAGGAAAGAATAACTAAAACCGGATTAGGAAATCCTTCCGCAGAAAACTGCGGGAAATAAGCTTGGGGAAGAGGTGCAGCAAGAGCTGCGATTCCTCTAGAGAGCGCAGCTGTATCGCAGCTCTTGCTGCATTATTGATGATTCATGTTTATATACTTTTATGCCTCCCCTTAATCGCTTTTTGTATAGATTTCATTCTAATTACATTATTTATATGCCATTTATGTTAGAATGTTGTTACTTCCGCTATTTGGTGTTTAATGCAGAATTGATGCATTTTAGGAGCAAAAGAATGAAATGAAGCACCGCGGAATGGCATAAAGGAACACGCGAAGCATGGCACGCAAATCTAAAGGAAGAGAAAAGAAGATAAGACGAAGAAGTGACAAGAATAGATGATACTCGATCGAGTTCATCAATACTCGATCGAGTGTATGCATGCAATTAAGAAGAAACCAAATGTCGAGAGTTGGAAAACAGAGAAGTGCATACTCGATCGAGTATGACAGTATTCGATGGGCTAGAGTCCAACTTCTGCGAGGACTTTCCTAATTTGATTTATCTTTTACTATAAATACAAAACTCGTAGGCTTTTGTTAGGGGAAGCTTTATTTTACGTTAGGTTAGTCTTATTTACATATTATTCACATAAAAACTCCTAGATTAGTTTAGCTACTTTGTTTATTGTTGGATCTACAATCATTCGTTAAGACTTTCAATTACGGTATTCAATTTTCCCTCTTTAATTCTTTAATTTACATTGCTTGTCTTTATGCTTTCAATCATGTTTTCTATTATTGTTATTGTTGTTAGTTTAATCAATATGAGTAGATAAATTATTAATCTTGGGTGAAAAGGGATCTAGGTTATTAGAAGGGGGTTTAATTAATGAATTAATAGCAAAACTGCTTTTGTGTTGTTGTTTAATTGTTGTTTTCCATCTAATCGATTAGTTACTGGCCAGGATTAATTGATTAAACTTGCAAACTAGGATTTTCACCGACCGAGTTAAGACTAGTATAGTCTACGATAATTAAATATAACTAGTTTAATGATAGCGACTGCATGTTAAATTAGATCTAAAGGATATATTAGAATCGACGATCATATGGACTTAAAAAACATATTTGCTCTGTTAATTGGTTAAATCACACCCCCGCATAACTGCCTAGTGAACCTAATCCCTAGACTCTTTTATATTATTGATTTCATCTTTTATTTATTCTGCAATTAGTTTAGTTAATCAATCCATATTCTTCAAGAAATTGTTACTTNATATTCTTCAAGAAATTGTTACTTTTAAGACAGACTTGACTTAGCAAATAGAATACACCACCTCCTCGTGGATTCGACCCTGACTTACCTCTAGCTATTGTTAGTAGTAATTTAGGTTTATTTTGATATAGGTGATACGACTTTGGCCTTGTCAAATTTGGCGCCGTTGCCGGGGAGGCAACAAATTTCTGTTTGTTTTTGTTTATTTTTTTCTTTTTGTTTCAGGCAGCTTTGGTTCCTTGAGATAGTTTTATATTTTCTTGTTAGTTTCGTGTATGTCCAGGTTCAACAGGTTAGATATTGTACTTTTTGATCCCGAGCCAGAGAGGACTTTTCGGTTTAGACGAAGCTTACAGAGAGAATTCAGTCAAGTGGAAGACTTGAGTACACTTGACAAAGATTACGAGCACTTTATTTTCGCAGAAGATCAGTCCTTATAAGAAGACACACCAGTTTCTGCAAATTCTAGTTCCGTCACAATGCCTACTCTTGCGAGTCACTCTGAGCCTACCTTGGATTCCATTCCTAAGGGATTCAAGCTCCCTACTACTGATAAGGGAACCTTTGAGATTCGCCCATCTTACATCAATTTGGTGGAGCGAAACTTGTTTGGAGAAGCACTTGGGAAATACCCTACCAAGCATATGGAGAAGCTCGTCACATACTGTTGTTCCATCCCCTTGTCTGCAGGGGTCAATCAGGATCAGGTGAAGCAGGTTCTCTTTCCTTTCTCCTTACAAGATGGTGTTGCGGAGTGATTACGAGATCTAGACATGGAAGCTTTGGGTATTAATGACTGGAATTCCTTAGCCCTTGACTTCTACAAAAGGTACTTCCCGCCACAGAAGACCAATGCGCTGAGAGGTCAAATCACTAGATTTAAACAAGGTCTTGATGAAGCCTTTAATGAAGCATGGGTTAGATTCAAAAGATTAGTCCGTTCTGTCCCACACCATGGCTTCCAGAAGTGGTTCCTATGCAATCAATTTTATAATGGATTGAATGACGATAATAGAGCTTTACTTGACTCCTCTTCTAATGGGAGATTCCAGAATAATACTAACGATGATAATGCATGGAAGTTGATAGATAAGATAGCCACTCACACAGCTAAATATGGTAATCCAAGAAGGAGTGTTCGGGGTGGAAGTGCAGACAGTGTTTTTGCAGCACAATTAGAGGCCCTAACTGCCCAAATAGCTGAATTGAAGACATCTCAATCTCTGGGTAAGCAGCAAACAGTTCATGCTATGATCCAACAAGAAGTGTCATGTGAAAGATGTGAAATTGAGGGTCATACTGCGGCAAGATGCATGAGCACAATTGAGCAAGTACATGCCTTTCAGTCATTCAGGAAAGGTACTCCTTACTCGAACTACTTCCCTGAAAGAAGCCAGAATGCATCTACTTCACACCTGCAACAGAATGCATATGTTGTGCCTCAAAATAGGGGTAATCAGCTGGGTTACTATCAAAGGCCGCCTCAACAATTTCAGCCTTTGCAACCTTCTCAACAAGCTCCTAATAATGACCTAGCTGAGATGAAAGCCATGTTGCAGCAGAGTTTGATGATTCAAAGAAAGCAAGATGCGCAGATTTATGAGCTTATGGCTCATATTAAGATGCTTGACACTCAAGTGGCTCAAATGGCGGTACAAAATCCATCTACACAGCCAGGAAATCTCCCTCCACAAGGCCAACAAGCACATGAGCATATTAATGCTATTTCTTTAAGGAGCGGTACTTCCTATGCAAATCCGGAGATGCCCAATGATGAGGATGTTGTTCTTAAGAAGATGAGTGGTCAGGAGTTGGGTAGTGACGAGAATGGATTCAGCAAGGATAAAACATGATGCAAGAAAACGAGCGAAAAATAGAGTATTACAGCGAATACTCGATCGAGTGGCCCAGTAATCGATCGAGTACTAGCCCCTGAAGATGTTGATTCTTGTCCTGAAGTTACGGTATCTGATAGGCATAGTGTGCTCGATCGAGTGTCCCCAAACTCGATCGAGTATACCTCTAACAGTGCTGACGATGATTCACGAATGGAGAAAAAAAAGAAAGAAACCGAGCCGGTTAAGATTGCGCTACCTTTTCCCCAACAACTGCAGAAATATAAGCTTGATACACAGTTCAGGAAGTTCATGGAGGTAATACGGAGGTTACAAGTGAGTTTACCTTTTACTGAGTTAGTCACTCAAATGTCGGCCTATGCTAAGTTCCTAAAGGATATTTTGACAAGGAAGCGATCCTTTGATGAGGTAGAGACCGTTGCATTCACTCAACAATGCAACACTGCATTATAAGCCACTTCACCTCCTAAGCTTAAGGATCCAGGGATTTTTTCTATTCCTTGTCATATTGGTAGTCTTGCTATAGATGGAGCCCTCTGTGATTTAGGGGCCATTGCTAGTGTAATGCCGTATTCTGTATGTAAAAAGTTAAATATGGGTCAGTTTCATGTCACTACTATGACTCTACAAATGGCTGACAGATCTTTAAAGAGCCCTATGGGTGTCTTAGAAGATATGTCAGTCAGAGTAGGGAAGTATTTTATTCCAGTTGACTTT
The DNA here is from genome assembly GCA_009801015.1 of Silene noctiflora. Taxonomy (NCBI): domain Eukaryota; kingdom Viridiplantae; phylum Streptophyta; class Magnoliopsida; order Caryophyllales; family Caryophyllaceae; genus Silene; species Silene noctiflora. The sequence goes on along the minus strand of VHZZ01020008.1, from coordinate 9,916 downwards.
ATAGTCATGGATATGGCTGAAGACTCCAATGTCCCTATCATCCTAGGACGACCTTTTCTCCATACTGCAGGAGTGGTCATAGATGTTAAGGATGGTAGTTTTACACTAAGGATAGGGGATGATAAAATCACATTTATTTTAGATAAATCACTAAAACATCCCGAGCCGGCTACTTGTCATATGATTAACATTGTGGATCATAGTTTTAATGACTATTTCGTTACATGTTTTGACAGGAGTCCATCTGACGCCCCTGCTGCTGCATCAGAAATATGGATCAAGGAGATAGATGAGATTGAGAAGCTAATCTATGGAGATGAACCTCCTTCTGTGACGATCCATTACCCTGAGGCAAGTGAAGACCTGGAAGCTGAGCTGGATGCCTTAGAAGCGGAAATAGTCAGAGAATAAGCCTTCCAAATAGATGAAGTGGAGCCAGCTCCAATGTTTGAAAAGTTGTTTCGACTATGTTGTAGGTGTACATTTAATTTAAAAGTGGAAAAGTTGCCCGCATGGAGTACACTCGATCGAGTGCCCCAATACTTGATCGAGTATCCATGGCCCTGGGTTTGATCATTGTTGTTCGTGCACGATGACGTAGTTGGTTAATGTTATCCCCTGTTTAGCACCTAGTTTGGGGGAACCTCTATGCTTATATTTGGTATTCTCTTCCCTTGTATCTTCTTTCATTGTATTACCTTAGTTATTTCTCCTTTACCTTTGTTAGTGGTGTCCTTTAGGTTGCTGGATATATGTTATATTGTGATTTATGTGCTGTTTAGGTCACAATGAGAACATTGTGACATTTAGGTTTGGGGAAGAGTCTTTAATTATTGTTGTGTGCATTTAATTTATGTTGTGTGTTTTAACACACACACACAAAAAAAAAAAAAACAAAAAAAATTAAAAAATTTCAAAAATCCAAAAATATGTTTTTTCATTTGTTTTAGGTTGAGTCTTGGTGAATTTTATAACAATAATGGTAATTTGCTTTGTTTTTACATTTGAATCCAAACTTAGTTATCCGTGTGCATTGTCTTGACCTGTTATTCACGAAAACAAAGCTCAATGTACAAGTTTGACCATAATTGACATACCTTATATTAATTAGATTTTACAAATTTGGTTGGTAAACTACTTAAATTTTGAGGTTGATGGAGCTTCCTAGGCCAGGAACATCAATAAACTGGTCTCATTGTCAATTAGGCTTGAGTGTGGTTTCTCCATGTGGAATGTGTAATATCAAACTGCATAAGTGTGACATTAATTTCTTGATACTTTTATGCGTTCATATGATGAAGTACATGAGGAAAGGTGATTCTTAACATTCAAATAAGCCTCACATTGCCAAATTGACTTGATTTCATACCCTTAAAATTGAGTTCATTATGTTTAGCTCGTTTGAATAATTGTAGCCTTTTCCATACCATATCTTATAACTACAGTCCTAGAATTTGTCTACCTTATCGGGACAGTCGCAGTTGCTTATTTATCATGTCTACTTAGCTATTTTGGTTGGGAAGGGACTTATTTTGTCATGTGGGTGTAGCAAGTTTTGTCAGCAATTGTGTTGTATCTATTATGTTAGAAAAAAGAAAAATATGAAGCATGGAAAAGAAAAATAAAACAGAGAAAGAAAAAATGAATGAAAAAAGAAAAGAAAAGAATTCAAAAATGAAAAAAGAAAAATGAAAGAAAGATTGCTTCATTTGGTTTTGTTAAGGGATTATATGGGTGTACTAGAGTCTAATGCATTATTGGGGAGTAGTTTATTGTCTCCCGTGTGTTGTCAAAGTTGAGATGATTTCTTTAGTGGGGATTGTTTTTGCTTATTTTGTAGAATTGGTTTAGGGTTAGTTTGTAGCTGCGACTACCGTCTTAGCCTCACATATCCGTAACGTGCTTTGGCACAAACCTTTTCTACCCTTGCCAATTAGCCACCCTTATTGTCCTTGGTACATGTACTTTTGTCTATATGGTGAATGTATATTAGTTGGGGAAATTTCTAACAAATTAGATTGCATGCATGTTTCATAAGTCGAGTGAGTGTTCTTATTTCTTTCTATCTCACATATAACTCACCCTTACATATACTTATGGGTGCGTCGGTGAATTTGCGAGAATCAGACTGAATTTTGTCTTACAAGATCGAAAGGTATTTGGTTTTGTCTATATTACACTGTCATATAAATCTTGGGCTTGAGCTGCGTTTTYTATTACCCGTACCTTTGAATTTGTTTTATTGGTACAATTTTGTCATTACTTTGTTATAGATATGGATAGCTTGGGATTTGTATGTGCATTTACATTAGCTCTGAGTTATTCATTTACCATTTGTATGTTTGTCTTATTGAAAAGTGTGTGATGTGCTTGAGGACAAGCAAAGAGATGGTTTGGGGGAGTTTGATGAGTCACATTTATGTACATTAATATGTCTCTCCTTAATCGCTTTTTATATAGATTTCGTGCTAGAATATGTCTTTTATATGCCATTATGTTAGAATGTTGTTACTGCCGCTATTTGGTGTTTAATGCAGAATTGATGCATTTGTGGAGCAAAAGAATGAAATGAAGCACCGCGGTGTAACACCCTCATTTATCCAAGAGCATGTACTAGACCTTCCTAGATAATTGAGCGTGTTACCATCTCGAAATAACTGAGGTAGTAGATAATCAAAGGAAAGAAACACAGTACTTTAAATAAATTTAATAAGTCGTTACAACAATATGTGTCTAAGTAATACTATTACAGCG
>VHZZ01019994.1:13021-32129 GCA_009801015.1 Silene noctiflora | reverse complement strand
TTGGTAATTAGTCCTTGTTGATGTTGCATTATGTTTGCATCAATCTAAGTGTCTTGCATTTTTGCACCTCATTTCTTATCTAGTTATGTTATAAATATTCACATGATGTTTAATGATTTTAGACATGACCGTAAAATTTCTTGAATTAATCGAGTAATAAGACTTCTATTTTGTTAATAGTGTTATGCATTGCTTTAATTTGGGAATCTTACCTTAAAATTTTGCCCAAATTTTATTTATCATGTGTACATCACTAAATTTTGATTTTTGTATTTGAAACATGGCTTAATTGTATCATGGTGCCCCAACTTTTGTTAATGATGATAAGTGTGAAAAATTATAGTATTGATGCCTAAACTTTAGTTTTGCACTTGAAAATTTGTTTGATTGTGCCGCAAGTTTACACTTCCGTTAATAATGCATCTTATTGTCCCAAATTGGAAAGTTTTATCTTAAATGGTCTCCAAGAAATTTTTTATATATATGTACCGAATGTTCATGACAAAATCTTGTTTTCATACTCCATAGTTGGTCAATCGTTTCAAAAGCTTTGATGTCATTAGACTTGTTATGTATTGTCTTGAATGAGAGTCATCATGTTGTGTATTAGTTTCAACTCTAAATGATTGTAGTACTTGAACTGGGCTCGATTAGGTAGTATGTAAGTAATGTGAATAGGAAAATAGTGAACGAAGATGGAGTGTGTATGAGAGTATATTGTCAAGGTAAGGTATGGAGATTAAGGGATATAAAGGGCAGTAGCGGACCAGTTGACGTTTGAGGAAGAAACCTATTTCACTAGTAGTAGTATTTCGTAAGTATGGAAGTGTCACCTTGTGATCCAAAGTTAGGGGTGTGTTCGGTAGATTAAAATGAAAGATTGGTAGTGAATGTTATGTATAATTTATGTTAGAAATTGGGAGTGCAAGAAAGTGACTTTAGCTTGCGTAAGGCGTCTTGAAATAAGTAAGACGATTGTATGAGGTAATTGGTAGATAATGAGTGATGTGTGATCAAGGTTGAATATTGGTTGACTAATTGAACTTATGGATAGTGAATGAGGTTTGGGTCGCATGTCGAGGGATATTATTATCGAACATGACTTGGAAACTTTGGTTGATAAATAGACAAGAATCGAAAGATGGTAACAAGAATTTATGAAATAAAAATATCAAAGGGCATTAGATTGAACTTGAGCTGATCAATGAGTTTGGATGGTGAAAGATATCTAGTAAAATTCGTAGTAAGAAATGAATGGTAAAGCTACTTGAGAGTTATCGTGCACGTGTGATGTGATAATTGATAATTATAGTATTATACCGACGTCGGTTTTCGGGGGATGTTATTTTGGTATAAAGAGTCGGTTTTTGGGGGGGTGTTTTTTTTTTCAGGGGACGTTATTTTGAAATAAGGAGTTGAGGTTGCCTATTGAAAGTAAGTTTTCAGGAGTGTTATTTTGTGAGATACAGTTGTGGATATAGTACTACCGAGTTGACCCTCACGGTTATGAATTTGAGTGTGTAATATGTAATGCGTAAATTTCAATTATGTCGTTTAAGTGTTTGATTAGCTGTGTTATATGGTATAATCGTTTAGTTTAAGTATGCATGTACAAGTGTGGAAATGGTTATGTGAGACCCCGATCTTATGGATAGTAACATAAATGTTACTTGTAAGTTGTCTTCTAGTTTTTAGTGAAACGTTCATGTTATGCATAGTGATCTTGTTGTGGTTTTTACTTGAACTATGATGTAGTGAAGCGAATTTTGAAATATCACGATTATATCGGTCGTACAACTTGGACATTTGTTTTGATTATGTTGTAATGGCGGCCATAAGACCAAGATATTGTTCTAGACCCATCTAACAGGAGGCATATTAGTCACTGTTGGAGTTTATTGATGTTGGTGTAATAGTATAGGTAAGCTTAAGGCGATTTTGGGAATATTCCAGTTCTGCCAGGTGACACATGGCCGAGTGTCGCTTGCTCGACTGAGTGGCCACCCTACTCGACCGAGTGGCCTGCTGTGGGCCTTGTTTTTTTAATATTCAATCGATACTGGAAGTGTACCCTTATTTCGCGGTTTAAATTAGATAACTTGTGTCGGATGAATATGTTGACCCCATATGGATGAGACCTTGTGAATTTTTTACGTTTGACCATATTATGTGGCTTTTACTATTTAAGAGTGAATTTAGATGAAGGTTGTTAATTGACGTATGTAATTGAATGACAAAAATGATGTGATATTTGTGTGTGGTACGCGATTGCCGTGATTTTATTTTTCAAAAGCAAGATGATAAATGATATTCATGTTAGTTGTCGGTTACCAAATGGGTCATGTAGTGGTCATTTGCATGATTGTGTTGTGGTCTTCCGTATAAACGGAAGTTTTGATGATGGATGGGAACGGATGTGGAAACACATGATTGATCATGTGGTGTATTTGACGCGGTATATGCATGGCATGGTGTTCGGAAATGGGAATGTTGATCATGGTTGAATCATATAACGAGAAATTTTTGCATTGCTTATTGGTTTAATGGAGTCCACGTATTCGTGATAATTTATGTGCGTGCCTATAAATGTATGAGATTTGAAGAAAGATAGTGATGTAATAATAATCGAATTATACCCTACGATAGATATGTATACATATAACTAACTAGAGTTGGGAGTTATTATGGGATTAGAGATTAGAACCGTGAGTTTGACCTTGTGCTTTACCTTTTGGGAAACTTATAGTGTGGGATCTTATCGATAGAATTTTGACTATATGAGATTTGATTATGGATTTACAATAAGTAAGAGAGAGTGTTAAACTTGGAACATGATCATTTGTGGAATTTGGTAATGAGCTTATGAGAACACTTTATGAGATTTGTTAGCTGAACTTCGAGTTGAAGTTCTTTTTTAAGGGGCGAGGAGGATGTAATAGTTAGGAAATTTAGGAAAGAGAAAGTGTGGAATGTGAGAATATTATGAGAGTTTAACAAAGAACCTTGGGGTGAGTGCGAAGTTTAGAAAGAACGTGTATGGTAGATAAACATGTGACGTGAGAGAGTTCATGTGGATCGGTGATGAAACTTCTTAGGACTCGAGGAATAGGAGAGATTAGGGGGAACTTCGAGGACGAAGTTCATTTTAAGGTGGGAAGATTGTAATAACCTGGATTTCTGTAGCTGAGCACAAGACCAAGTACAGCTCGCACTAGACTAAGTGTAGCTGGCACTCGACCTAGTGGAACTTCACTCGACCTAGTGGAGGTGGTACTCGACCAAGTGGAACTTCACTCGACCTAGTCGAGGTGGCACTCGACCGAGTGCCACCAGACTCGACCGAGTGAAGTCTGGGCAGAAACCTTGAGCTTCTGTTTGTGTCACTCAACCGAGTGGATGACCCACTCGACAGAGTGACACCGAGCACTCGATCGAGTGCCCGAGTGCAGGCACATTTCCGGGTACGGACTTGGCTTTGTTGGGCTTTGGTATATAAGCTTCAATTTTCCAAATTTTTCCTCATTCTTTCAACCCTAAAACTCTCTCTAAACCTCTTCCACTTATCTCTACAACCCTTCATCCTCAAATCCTAGATCTACACTTTGTTTAGGGGAATCTTGGTGGATTACTTACATATTCTTATTCCTTAGCACTTGGTGAGTAATCTCATGCCCTTACTTTTGTAATTTTCATACCTTCACTTAAGACGCCTAACCCTAGCATTTGGGGGTTTTCACGGGGATGATTAGTTAGTGGTTTTAATTAGTTTAATGAGTAATTAAAGGATAATAATAAGAGGTTTTACTTAGTATAATAGTATAGGATGTATTATGATAGTTATTATGTGATTATTGTAGGATGTGACGTTTTATGAGATGGATTCTTGTTGTCTTAGACTTGCTTATAGAGTATGCTAAAAGGTAGGTTAATCCTACTCGGTTTCGATAAGTGTGAATGGTTGTATATATCATTATTATGTTATTATTGCATTATAATATGATTGTAGTTAGTAAAGGTTGTTAGTCTCATATTAGTGTCGATATTTCATGGTGGCATGATAATGGGTGGTTAAAGTTGGTTTCATTATAGTATTGGATTGACATTATAACATGTAATTGAATGATTGTGTTAAGTAGATTGTGGTAATTGAGGGAATTGCATTATAACACGTTAATTGTGTGTATGTCTTTAAGTATCTCTTGATTGTTGATTCACATAAGTACTTTGCTTAATTGGCATCTATTTCATATGAGAAAGGCATATTGGATGATCATTTCCCATGTGAAAAGATGTGTTGGCATATTGTATTACATATTGCATTATATGTGTTTGTGGAAGTTGTTGGCTGTATGACGGAGGTGTTAATCGTTCTTTTGGAGACGTGAGGCGGTTGGGAGGTCGTCTCATGCTCGGGTCGTCTCCTAGAGCTTTCGACTCCAAGAGGAATTTCCACATTGATGGATTGAGTTGTGGAGGGACACGTGAGGTTGAGTCACGTCGTCTAGCAAGGGATTCGAGTCGCTCTCAGGCCAGGTACCATCGGTGTGTCCGGAGTACCTTTTTACATGCTGCGGTCCGGCTGTTTTCGTGGGCTGTGCTGCGGTGCCGTCACCGAGTTGTGGGCACGTCTGGGTGTGTCCCGGTAACGTTGTGGTGTGGTTGGTGGTTTTATCACATGCATTTCATTGTCGTGTTGCATAAGCTTATTTCGAATGTCGTGTCTCATATTATTTATTGAAACTGGCGTGTTGTGTGTTATGTAAACTGTCACCGATTTCCAGGGTGGCCTATGTTGATCCATATGATATTTTCGCTCATATGGGGAGCAGGTTGAGTACAGGTTTTGCTTGTTTATGTGATCGGGTTTTGGGCCGCGCTTGGGACTTGGAGTCGACTCGGCAGCAGATAGTCTTCTTAGAGAGTCGTTGTAGTATGACTTGTATTTATTTCATTTGTTTAAATTTATGTAATTCATTAAACCATTATTTATAATAAAGGGTTCTTGATTTTATCTCCGAAACACTACCTCAGGAAACCGAGATGGTAACGCTTCAATTATCTTGGCCGGATAATTGGGTGTTACACCTCTTTAACCGCCTCGCGTCGCCTTAGTCTTCAGGTTGTAATCTTCGATTACTCTGAGGGCTATACTTTGACTTTCGCCCTGTCCATGCCTCAGTCAAACTGAGGGCTCTGTAGATACCTCGTTTCTGCACCCTTCGCCAAACACCCGGCAATGATTGGGCCACATGTTCAATATAAGAAGCAATATTATGACATTTCTTTAATTCGTCGACAAATGATTGATCAGGAAGTCGTGTTAACCCCTATGTTGTCATCTACGTGCGAATACGGTCGTTTTGACAGTAATTAGAGTGCATTTGGAGTCCGGGTCAGAAATCGTCAACCGTCTTCATTTTCTAAAAACCGTCTCAAATATGAGTCGGGATATTTCTAGGAATCCTAAGTAATATCTAAATATTTTAAGATTTCCTAAATATCTTATTTTGACGGAATAAGGAAATCAAATCCTTTCCAAACTCCGAAAACGCGTAAATCTTCGATACTGAAGGAGAAAATGCTCCAGAAGAGGACGCACAGCCTCCTCCGCCTCTTCCTAGGCTTGTTTCCAGCACTATCCAAATCTTTCCGTATTTCGACCGTATTTTAATATTTCCAAAACTCCCACCTCGTGACTAGTATAAATACAGGCCTTTGCCTCACATATTTTTCACGCGAGTGTCCGCCCCTTCTCTTCTGTCTTCGCAATCTAAGACCAGGTGCTTTTGCTTTGACGCCTACGTTCTTGATCTAGTCGACAACGTAACCCTATATCATTCTACATACCAGTCACTTTTGCATAGACCTACAAATTTGACAACTACACTCAATCAATTTTAATCAACTTGTTACTTTCCTCTTTTGAGGGCATCTTCGTTTTGCATCAAGTAGAGCAATCACTAACGTCGAATTAGTCAATCTCTCTTCGTAAACATGTAAGTCTAAGGGTGTAAAGTCCCAATTTGTATTTTATTTATGATTATGTAAGAATCTATGTTGCAAACACATTCAAAACTGCTTTCAAAATCATAGTTTTTAAACATTTTTTTGACAAGTCAACAGGGAAAGACTGTCGACAAGAATCACATCAGCAAATGCGTCTTCTGGAATAGTCGCAGCACCTGCTGCGCCTCTTCCAGAGATGCCTAGTCTGTTGCTGCTCTTCTTCCTCTTCTTCTTCTTCTTCTTCTTCTTCTTCTTCTTCTTCTTCTTCTTTCTCAAGTATTAGTTGTTCTCCTTTCTTTACTTTTCCTTCCTTCTTTTGTAATTTCCAGTTTCCTAATTTATTTTGTTTCATCCTTTTCGACTCAAATCCCTTATAATTCGATATTTGTGGGTTTTTGTCATTTATTCAAACCTTGATTTCCATGGTTCGATTTTTCTATATCAAATCATTCGAATTCGACTTTGGTATATGTTTTTCACCTTTTGACGATCTTGTATATATATAATCAGCATAAACCAATTCAATTTCGAGTTTAATATCAATGAATATATCTAAATCAACCAACGAATAATAACAACCCGTGGGGTCTAACTTTCAAAGTCAGAATCCAACTCGAGAACAGTCGCATAAGGTGATGCGCCTCTTCCAGAGGACGCACCATGTGCCGCGTCTGTTCTGGGTTGGCTTCTGTCTCTGAACTCGTCTCGTTTCGACGTAGCTTTTCTAATTAGTTTATAACTAAGTATTATCCATATTAACACTTGTTTCAACGTGTTTAATCTTTTATTTCCTTTATTCTATTTATTTTCTAAACCCTTTCGACGTGTTTGTGGCATAGATTCATTATTCATCTTTTGTAATTTTTTTTCGTTCATTCGTTGCTTCCTTTTCACATGTAATGAATATAAATCTCCACTTTGACCTAATTGTATGCTAATTACGTGTTAACCGACTTAGTCTAATTCACATGTTAGGATTAAAACGTTGTTTGTTGCATTGCACGCATATAAACGAATAACATATCGAGTATAAATGACATTTCCTGATCATTAGTAAAGGCCTCTATCAAGGCGGTTGAGACTAGGTGTTCTAATAAGAGCTTCCTAATACGTACCCTCACCCCTTACTCAGATATCTGTGAACACCAGTGTTCATTGGCATCGCGAGAGTCATTCCAGACATGGAATGCTAAGTGCGACAAATTTCTTAGTGTTCATGTCACTAATTTGTGTCTTGGCATGATACGAAGTATGCAAACGGATCCAATTATCCACAAAAATTGGTGGCGACTCCACAAATGCAGGCTTGTTCAATCCATTCACCGGTTTCAATGTCTTTCAAATCGGTAACGGCCCATGACGTGCTTTGTCAACACAAAGTTCCGTGGGAGAAGTGCCGCCGCCTCAAACTCAAAACGTGCGGGTGAGCGGAGCGCGGTTGGCCCATGTCAACAAGAATATATGTACTTGTTTTACCACGACAATGGTTGGAGAGGCGTTGCCGTCATATTTTTCAAGTGGAGATATTCTTCTTTTTTCATCAAAAACACTAATTCATACAGGAAATTATAATTAGCATATATATGGGTCAATAATATTGTTGTGACATTAAAAGGAGAATAGAATTCAAAGGCCATACAATAACAAATGACATTATTAAAGGTCATGCTGTAATTAAACTTATGCATTTATCATTTTTACAAACTTTATTCAGACGGGTGGCCACTGACTGAGTCAATCCACCAAACTATTTTTGTTGCGACGTTGATTGCCAGTAGCACTCAATGCTTCCAATGGAGTTTCAAAAATTGAGCTGTTAGATCGTATATATAAAATCGTGTTAATAAATTAATAGAATCGTGGTTCATTATAATAACGTAGTATATATACATACACATTCTCATTGTAAGGGGCAAGCCACAATATTGTGGTCGTTGTCAACCGAAGAGCGATTTTTTCGATGTGCTCTTTGTATGAAGCAGAGGGCTCCTTTAAAGAGAACAAGTAAGGACATAAGAATCCATAGTTGTTAGCTCCTTTCAGCTTGTTTTCAGTGATGATCATATTTTACAGGTACCTATTACGTCACGTGGAACGAATGTTAATTTCATTGATGGCTTAAATAAACTTTGTTATTCGTAAAGCCAAATGACTAGTTTTATTAATACTTACCTGATCCAATTAAAAGATGAGGCACATCTAAATCGTCAAGGTCGACAAATTCAAATAGACATTTCGCATCAAGTATAGCAAAATCCGGCTTGCCCAAAATCTCCTCTTCCATATTAATCATGATTACGTTCCCGTTTTGTGCTTTGCTTACAGCCAGCTCATGCAGATTTTTCAGAATAGACGACGTAATTTTTTTTCTTATATTCCACTGAATCATATTTGTTATCATAAGCTACAGCAGGGTTGGCCACAACATAATTATCTGGCTTGTAATGGATGTCCGTTGATTTTATTTGGAGCTACAAGTTAAGAAAAAAAATATACGAGGCATCATATATAATTTTAAAAAAATCGATTATTCCAAATTATTAATACCTCTTGAATTATGGGTGAATAGGCAGTCATATCAGTGACTTTGGGTGTTGACCTAGAAGTCTTAAAATCATTCATTTTTTTGTGTACCTCCTGCAAATTTTACAATTAAAGTACTTACTATAAGTTAATATTCGTACCCTAATAAATTTAAAGGCGTTCATTATAACAAATTTGTCAGCTTTAGCATATCTACCTCATGGACGGCAAAATGTATGTTCTGTATAGGCCATTGCACAAAATAACCTACGGCTTGTCCCAAAGTAGCGACCTCGTGATCAAGATATGGAACTCGTCGTTTAGCTAATTGTGGGTTGTATAAGTCTTGCATTGCCACTTTCTTACAGACAGCACGAAGGGGTATGCCATGAAACTTAACCTCTTCAATCTGGTCATACTTGAACACGTATCCTCTGGCAGCCTTAACTTTATGCATTTGCGCCCCCTCTATGAGGAAGAGGGAAAGTAGACAAGGTTCCTTATTACTAACGCCCTTATCCCACAATTTTAATTAATTAGAATTAGAAACATGCAGTACATATACCTTAAGATAAATTTAATTAGTAAAGAAAGTGTATGATTTGAATAATTACATATAAACTAGCAGTTACCTCGCCAAAAGCAAGAATTGTCTTTATCGACGATAAAAGAATGTGCGGTCATCAACTCTCTCTCCTTATCCTTTGCCATGTCCTCTTCGGCTTCCTCCTCAACCACCTCAGTCTCCTTTGAGGTGGCCTCCTCCTCTACATGCTCAATGGTTAGCAGCTTCTCCTTTGGCATTGCCTTCAAGTTTTCCTCCTAATCAGCTACCTGATCTTGATCCTTTGCCATGTCATTCTCAGCTCCCTCCTCTATCGCCAGCATGTCCTTTTCGGCTTCCTTCTCAACATATATACAACCCTTATATAACACATATTGATTTTCCAAATCATACAACACATTGTACATAAGAGGTAGCTATATATTATTACCTCATCATCAGTTCTCATATCCTCGTTGACCTCCTCTACTTTCTTTATTTATGACTTCCCGAACCATAACCAACTCTTCTTGAGATGATTGCTCCCCCTTTTCCACCTTTCTCATTTCTAACCTCGCCATTTTCTCTAGCTGCATAGTAGAAATTACAATGATTTAATCTAATGTAATGTAATCAGTTTTAAATTATGTTGAATAAAATATATACATGTGATAATACCCCTCTCACAGGACCTAGATGCTCTGGTTTGCCAATTTCCCTAGCAAGAATGTCATCACGTCTTTTAGGCTTCTATTTCCCCTCCTTTTTCTCTTTCTCATAGTGCCACTACATCATATACACCAAAAAGAAATGCAACTAATAATGAGATTCTGACCGACCATCACTACTACGAGTGACATATTTACTAATATAAATTAATTTAAACTTACAATTTTCCCTTTGACACCCTCATCATGCTCAGATTCTATCCCGCCATTCTTAGGAGTGTGATCGGCCAACCAAGCGTAATAACAATCGTACTCATTGAGATCCTGTGAGAAACACCAAGATAATGAGAACCTTGAGAACTCAGCTTTACGAATTTTTTTCAAAAAAAATAACGACATATTTGGACTCGGCATAAAATTTATAGCTAAATAACATATTTCTTGGTAAACAAAAATATAAACTAATGACGGAAATCAAGGCGAAATACATTTTATTATTTTTCATTTACCTAGTAATCACTTTCCTGTATCTCATAGTTTTCATGAACCTAGCACTCATTTTCATGTATCTAGAGCCCTTTTTAATGCACTTATGAATTTTTGTACATAAATTATATCTTTTCTTAATATAATCGCTAAATTTAGTTTAGTTATACCAAATAATGTGTTTGAACAATCTAAGTTAAGGCTAAATAATTCGCCTAACCATTCAAATCGAGTTTTGGTGGAGATTTAGTGAGGGTTCTCACGGTTCTCATTATGTTAGTGGTTCTCACCGGATCCTGACCCTATATGTGTGTGTGTGTGTACATATATATATATATATATATATATATATATATGTATATATATATATAAGATTTGACCTTACATTAGACCAAGTGGAGCCTAGACTAGACCAAGTGAAGATTAGAAGTGGACCGAGTGAGCTAGTAGTGGACCGAGTAGGGTATCTACTAGACCGAGTAGAGTTGACTCGGCCGAGTACATAGTGCACTCCACCAAGTAGGTGGCACTCGGCCGAGTGGACCTCTCACTCGACCTAGTGACACTGTTAGTACCCGATAAATGTCATTTCGTCTCCTAACCTTAATTCATTTTTTATCTTCTCCCTCTCTCTCTAAACTCTCTCCCTTCTCTCTAAAACCCTCATAAACACATTAATATGGGATTCAAGCTTGATTTAAGGGATTTCTCACCTACCTATCCTTCCTTTCACCTATATAAGTAAGATCTACCCCTTTTCTAGTCTTATGAACCCTAGAATTTGGGGGTTTCAATAAGGTTGTTTAATTAGTAATTATTGTTAGTATATGGGTAATTAGGGAGTATTAATAGGGGTTTTTGTTAGTATGGTAGTATAGCATGTATGGTGATAGTTATTATGTGGTTAGTGTAGGATGAGACGGTTTTATGAGATGGAATCGAGTAGGATACATCTAGCCTATTGAAGAATGCTAAAAGGTAGGTTAATCCTACTCAGTTTCGATATTATAGTTAGGTTTTGTGTGCATTTATCATTTGGTTTAATGAAATGAGTAGTCTTGCATTCACATGGTAATTAGGGTTGATGCAGAGTCATGTATGAGTCGGAATTGTATCTCATATGGCATTGGTTGTATTGTTTTGAGTATTTAGCTCTTGAGTACATGATTATATCATGGTATGTTGGTAGTATGTCAAATGAAAGATTTGCAGACAGAATTTTGTTATGATTGCACTTGTATGACTCAAGTTCTTATTGGAGATTGACGGAGGTGGTGTAGCGATTGTATTGGAGACGGAAGGCGGTTGGAAGACCGTCTTCCGCTTGGGTCGCCTCTTGGAGCTTTCCACTCCAAGAGGGGTGTGCACATTAACGGCTTGAGTTATGGAGGGACACATGAGGTTGAGTCACGTCGTCTGGCAGGGGATCCGAGTCGCTCTCGGGCCCGGTACCACCTGTGTGTCCGGAGTACCTTTTTACGGGCTGCGGTCTGGCTGTTTTGGTGGACGGTGTTGTGGTGCCGTCACCGGGTTGTGGGTACTGCTGGATGTCTCCCGGTACTGGTGTGATGGATTCGATGATTGTGTCTCATGCATGGAGTTTTTATATTTCATAACCGTGTTTCATTTATTTTGTCATATATGTTTATATTATCAAAATTGGCCATTTGTGGCTTCTGTTAATTGTTAACTATTTCCACGGTGGCCTGTTTCAATCCAAATGATATTTCCGATCATATGGGGAGCAGGTTAATTTCAGGTTATATGATGCATACGGGATTTGAGGCTGCACTACAAGATTGGAGTCTAGTAGTAGACATGAGATAAATGTTGTAGTGGATGAGTTTTATTTATTGTTTATGTTAATTGTAATCATTAAACTTATATTATTAATAAAATATTCTTTATTGAAGTTTTGAAACACTACCTCGGGCAACCGAGATGGTAACGCTTTCATTATCTTGGACGGATAATCGGGGTGTTACAAAGTGGTATCAGAGCGACGATTTTGGAACCTAAACCAATTAATCAAAATGAACTTGGGAGTGTCTAATAAAATGAACCCGACTTGAGTATGATAGGAGATCGGTTTTGGATGAGTAGGCGCCCTCATGCCAAAACTAGTGCCTATTTTCTTGGTTGGCCACCACGTGGTTGGGTATATGTATGGGAATGCTATGTGAATTATGATATAGCTACATGTATGTGTGATGAAGGATGCATTCTTGTAACATGTGTTTGTCTATGACTCGAAATATGATAAATTGTGGAAATTGAATTAAAGAACTGTGACTATAACATGCTTTCAAGAGAAATTGTGGTGTGATTGTATGCATGGGGGCACTAGTCCCGAGTCTTGACATGTAAATATCATATACGTGTTTGGATTGTTAGTGTTATCGTTAGAGTAAGAATAATGATGATAGTCGTTGGAATATGTATAAGTAGGAAAGTAATGTGTTGTGGACGGCAAGTATAATGTCGTATAAGCTAACTCGGGGCAAGTCATCACTAATTGGTGGAGTCCCGAACTTTTTATTGTGTTGCAGGGATACTTTGTCTGAGCATTAATCAATAAATTCTCGACCTTGCGATGGTACTCGACCGAGTGGGAGGACCCACTCGACCGAGTGGAACTATGACTCGACCGAGTGGAGAATCCAGAACCATCATTTCAGTACTGGAAAATATACTCGACCGAGTAAAATAGTCACACGGCCGAGTAGACTAGCACTCGACCGAGTGAGTTACTCGGGTTAGAGCAACTCGGTTGATACTCTCCTTATCTCTTCATTTTCACTCTTATATTCATATCTTCATATCTCCAACTCTATTTTTACCAAAATCTCACTAAAATCCACCATTATTACTCCTTTGGGCTTGGAAATTCTCTCATTACCACACTAATCTTCCTCTACTTGCTTTAAGTTAACAATGTAAGCATTATCTCTCTCATTATTATTTTCTTCAATTTGGTTTTCTTTAGATCCACACCGAACTACCTAAGATTTTGCATTAAAATGAATGTTTATATTGAACACATGTTAGTAATAAGCTTTCTACACCACTAATATTACTAAAAATAAAAATTTTGTGTTGACACCTTGACCACCATGGATGAGCTCGAAAATGGTGAATTGCTAGGTAACAATGGAGTTTATTGTGTTTATTGTTGAATGTAGTTGACCAACAATGGCTTAGCATTGTTGTTAGTTGTAGATCTTGCCTTATATGTGAGAAAATTTTGTCATAAGACCATCTTAAATTTTCGGATTTTAG
The DNA here is from genome assembly GCA_009801015.1 of Silene noctiflora. NCBI lineage: Eukaryota > Viridiplantae > Streptophyta > Magnoliopsida > Caryophyllales > Caryophyllaceae > Silene > Silene noctiflora. The sequence goes on along the minus strand of VHZZ01019994.1, from coordinate 18,623 downwards.
GGGAAACCATGCCCAAATTTTGATTTTTATGCATAAAACTTAGGTTGAATGTGCTAAAGGACCACCATTTTTACTAGTAAAGTTATAAATTACCTTAATAACAACATTTACATCTTAAAATTTAGTTTTTGGAGTCTCAAGATGTCTACAGTTCATGACGAAAATTCGATTTTTTTTTCATTCCAAATATAGTTTAATAGTATGGTTTATCAATTATTTTGATGAATGTTATAAATTAAAGTTTAAGATGGAAATTTGTCTTAAGATGAGTCAATTATTTTGTATGTGGTAATGATTTGAAGAGTCCAATTTCGATTCTTTGTTTTAATGCACTTAATTATTACACATAATGACATCTTAACACTACCAAAAATGATAGGAAACCATGTTTAATGGAGGAAATTTCATTTTGAAACTTTACTTATATTCGGAAATTCCATTTAAAATCGCATTAAAGTTTGATTTTTGAGCCATTAATACACTTTACTTATCCAATTTCATCCTAAACATGATGTCAAATGCCTTGAAAAATTGTATACAAGAATTTCGTTCATAATTACTTTGAGAATTGGTATTGTAATTACCTGGATTTCTTAATTGCTCCAAGATTAAGTGTTATTTTGACCATGTTTAGCATCCAAGACATGATCTTAGTAATATACATTGATTTTCTTCTCAACTTAAAAACCTTAAAGGTGTAGAGTAATTGGGTGTTGGTAATTAATCTACCAAAATCTTATCTTCTTGTGTCTACTTCATGCTAAAATTTTCATTTGACCAATTCAATTAACCATGATGGATGTCTTAAAGTTTTACCATTTTGTCAAAAGTGGAAATATGTCAAACAACTATAAATATTATGTTCTGTTATAGAAAATGAAAGGTTTTCCTAGAGGAATTTAATGAGTAGAGAACATCATTTTCATCAGATGGCATTATTATTTCTGTGTAAATGAACTATCCAACCCAAGCTATATTCCTTCTTCTAAGATGTTATCAACTCAAGAGATCTTTTACCATTCCGAACAATCTAATTCCTATACTTTCCGTCCCATATCTTGTTGTATTAATTCTTTTGTAGCATAGCACAAAAGAGCACTCGGACTGGCCGTGGGAGAAATGCCCGACAACCATCACCGGAGAAACCGGTAGCCCCACCCGCCATTACCCTCCCGGACTACCCGGGAATTGAGTTTGTGGACGATAACCAACGTGACAGCTTCCTTGACTTGGCCACAAAGAGAATAGTGCATACCAAATGTGTGTCGGTGGAGACATTGGAGGCCTTGGGCATTGAGGAAGAGGTACATAATATCTTCACGGTGCTTGGGATTAAGGGTTTGTATAACCTTGAGGAGGTGAGTTACCATAACCTCACTCTTGAGTTCTTGAGCGGTTTTAGTTGGGATGAGGACGCCGAGACTGTGAGCTTTAGGCTCAAGAACACTCCCTACAACCTATCCCTAAATGACTTTGTCGACCGACTAGGAGTGGCTAGGAGAGACCCCGATAGGCATGACCGAGTGGGGAAGGAAATGAAGGCCGAGAAATACTTTTCCCTCTTTACTAGCAAGAAAAGGACCGGGGTTAGTAGCATGAAGGTGAGTGATTTAGAGCATCCAGTGCTCAAAATTTTCCTCTTTTCCTTGACCAACCTCTTATACGCGAGGAAAGACCCGAGTAAGCTTAACTCTACGGAAGTCTTGATTCTAAGCTCTTACCTGAACCCCCGCTATGAGACATCCTTCCTATTTAACGTCGTGTCCTTAATTTGTGGCGCCTTTGTGAGGATGATTGAGTCAGACAATTGCTCCTTAGATTGTAGAGCCTCAGTGACTCGGTTGGTTAAGAGTTTGTCGGGGTATCAGCCGGGGGAAGTAGATGGACCTATGTCTAGGGGAGTGATGTACTTCAACCTTGCTTGGATGGAATCAAAATCGTGGATGTCAAAAGGAAGGGAGAAGGGTACTTATTTTTGGAGAGTCGATGAACAATGGCACATAACCCTTCCCGCCAAGCAAGACCTACCGCCAACCATACCTCTAGAGAGTGTGAGATCACCCCTCCCAAAATCCCGCCGCTATACTATCCCGGATGCCCTCACCTTTGATATTGAGGATGACACCATTGAGCAAGATACCTCTCCTCCCTACCCTTCCACCCCTCCCTTCGGTTAGGCAAGCTTCCACGTCATCTTACCGGCCCATACCTACCCCTATGGCCCCATCCATGCCCGCACCTAGATCTCCACCAATGATGCGCCCACCCTATAACGGAGATTTTGCCTACACCGAGGGCTATGGCCAACCCGAGTCTCACTATGACCCCATCTCTTACCTTATCGACCGGGTTAACAACGACTTGGTGTTGAGAGATATGACTGAAATGGCATATAACCAAGGAGCATGACCCGTCTACCGTTCTAGCTTTTGGACCGGCCTAGGAGATGCTTCGAGGGTGTTTCAGGCCTATGGTGTCCAACCTTCGGATTGGGGCACTAACATCCGATTTGGTCAGGGGCACTTGCGTGACCCATGGATGGGTACTGCGGGTACCCAATTCAGAAACACCTCCCAAGGAGGTGGGTACGTAGAGGGACCTTTCGGGGCGGCCACGGAGAACGCGGGACAAGGGAAATTAGGCTTTGGAGATGGTGGCTTCGGTGAAGGAGTTTATGAGCGGCGCGATGATGACCTTCAAGAGGGTGTCTTTGGCCAAAGAGATAGTGGGAATGCCCCAACTTTTTGGGATCTTGTGATGAGGGAGAGTTCAGGGACGTTCTCCAAGAGTCGTGAAGAGGATGATGGTGAAGAAGAAGGAGAGGAAGAGGGTGACCACTCCGGGGGCAAGGGAAAGACGGTAAAGGACAAGAAATATTGGAAGCGTTGGGTGATGAGCCTTGGAAAAAAGAGGAAGACATCGTCTTCCTAGTTATATTTATGTATGCATCTCTAACATTTGTGTCCATCCAACACTTGGATTACTTTGTTTTATTACTTGTAACCGGCCTTAAGGCCAAGTATTGTCGACTTTGTTTGTGCAATGGAAGGTAATCACCATAGGAGGCTAGAAAACAAAAAATTTGGCTAGAAATCTCCACTGCCCGCTGCACTCTGTCGAGTGCCCCGTCGTCTACTAGACCAAGTGGTACCCTACTCGACCGAGTGAACACTTCCATTTGGCTGAGTGACCCGAGATCAGTAGCTATGCAAATTGCACAAATTGTCTACTCGACCGAGTGACCTCCCTACTCGACCGAGTGGTTTACACTCTGCCGAGTGACCACTTACCCGATCTAGTGGCCTCACTTCTTCTTATTTCGTGAAATTTTTTACCAAACCCAATATCTTTGACCTTGGTTTGCGGATATATCAAGTCCCTAATAGTCGACCGACCCAAAAGACTTCCTTGTTTTGCTTGTCTGATGAGTGTCATTATATACCATGTTATAAGTGTTGAATGCATTTATAAGAATAGTAATGATGGTAAGTGGAAAGGTAGTACAAGTAACGTCAATTTTGAACACTTGTGGATCGATATAGCGGGTTCCATATGATATACGCATAGCGTAATGARTAYARTAGATATTTGGGCCTAGCCTTGCAATGTACATTAAGTRAGGAAGTGGCATKATGAATRTATGCAKGTMTAAGTTCATTARCACTAATATATAGTAGTTAACCTTGTAAGGCACGCAAATATAGCGGCACAAATTGAGTGATGGAATGTGTAAAATAATAGAATCACATAAGGGAGACACCGTGTAATCAAGGTAACATAGAAGACCGGAATTTACCACCTGACCTCTTTTTGAAGAAGAGAATCAATAGAGTCGATTAGTGAATTTAGGGGCGAAGTTCTATTTAGGGGGAGTGAATATAACAATTAGGACCTAAAGAGAGACTTTTCATGATAGATGTACGAAATTAAGGGCGTGTATTAGTTAAAGATGTGAGACCAAATCAAATAAGAGAGACGATAACGGATATGTCTATGCAAGAACGAGGTTCGAGGAAACGATTGTTTTGTAATGAGAGTTAGAGGCGAACTTCGAGGATGAAGTTCATTTTAAGGAGGGAAGATTATAATACCCAGATATTTTTGGACCGTACAAGAGTAATATTTGACCTTACATTAGACCAAGTGGAGCTTAGACTAGACCGAGTGAAGATCAAAACTGGACCGAGTAGGGTATCTACTCGACCGAGTAGAGTTGACTCGGTCGAGTACATAGTGCACTCGACCAAGTAGGTGGCACTCGGCCGAGTGGACCTCTCACTTGACCGAGTGACACTGTCAGTACCCGATAAATGTCGTTTCGTCTCCTAACCCTAATTCATTTCTTATCTTCTCCCTTTCTCTATAAACTCTCTGCCTTCTCTCTAAAACCCTCATAAACATATTAATATGGGATTTTTGCTTTAAGGGATTGCTCACCTACCTATCATTCCTTCCACCTATGTAAGTAAGATCTACCCCTTTTCTAGTCTTATGAACCCTAGATTTTGGAGGTTTTCAATAAGACTGTTTAATTAGTAATTATTGTTAGTATATGGGTAATTAGGGGGTATTAATAAGGGGTTTTGGTTAGTATGGTAGTATAGGATGTATGGTGATAGTTACTATGTGGTTATTGTAGGATGAGACGGTTTTATGAGACGGAATGGAGTTGGATTCATGTAGCTTGTTGAAGAATGCTAAAAGGTAGGTTAATCCTACTCAGTTTCGATATTATAGTTAGTTTTTGTGTGTATTTATCATTTGGTTTCATGAAATGAGTAGTCTTGCATTCAAATGGTAATTGTGGTTGATGCGGAGTCATGTATGATTCGGAGTTGTATCTCATATGGCATTGGTTGTATTGTTTATTTAGCTCTTGACTACATGATTATATCATGGTATGTGTGTAGTATGTGTGGATGAGGGAAATCGCCCACGCGAATGCCTTTATTTCATAAAAACATTTTTCATTTTAAAAAGAGTCGTCACTAAATTTTAGGTAAAATTTAGAAACGGATTTTTGTAGAGATTTAGGTCCTTGTGAGATTACGTGTTAGGAAGTCAAATTAAATTCTTTAATTAACACTCAACCCCGCTCGTTACAATAACGGTCTCTACTAAGCAAAACAATGGCTATTTGGCTATGTATCACATGCGAATATGCAATCGTTGTTTTAAACCCTAACATGTGAATGTCATTCTATGTCAATTTAATGCACATTAACTTGTCAAGTTATTTAGCATGTGAAGTTCATTTAAACTATTCTAGAAAAAATAAACATCCAAAAGAAATATTAGAGAGTTCTTACTGTAGCGGCTCTGCAATAATTGTTAGTTTATATCAATAATCATAATAAAGCTAATAAACAATTAAACATACAAAATTGCAAACAAAAGAGGCAAAAAAAGGCCCTAAGCCGAGACACAACACACGGCCAAATGGCCAAATTGGGTTCCCGCATAACTTATTCGAGGTTGAGTCGGATAACATGATTTGATGCATAATGACAAGAGCATATAAAACATTAAATCAAATGAACATCACGTAATTACAGAACATTCAAAAGCAAACAACAATTGACAAATTCTAAGTCAAAAGATG
>VHZZ01019993.1:20036-32768 GCA_009801015.1 Silene noctiflora | reverse complement strand
GACTGGGCTAAATGGATAACACTAGCTGAATGGTGGTACAATACAAATTTTCACTCAGCTATTGGAACAACACCTTATGCCATAGTCTATGGGCATGATCCTCATATACACACACCCTACATTATAGGGGATAGTGCGGTAGCCGAGGTAGATAGGAGCTTAGCAGTTAGAGAGGAATGCATACAGATGCTTAAATTCCATCTTAAGAGGGCTCAGGACAGAATGAAATTACAAAGTGATAGGCACAGGACAAATGTGGAGCTGGAAGTAGGGGACTTAGTGTATGTCAAACTTCAACCATATAGACAACACTCAGTGGTGTACAGGAGTTGTCAGAAGCTGGCACCAAAGTACTTTGGCCCTTTTACAGTGATGGMAAGAATTGGGAAGGTGGCCTATAAACTTCAAATGCCGAGTCATTCAAAGATCCACCCAGTTTTTCATGTTTCTCAACTCAGGAAACACCAAGGTCCACCTCCTATAATAAGCTGCATTCCAGAATTGGATGATAACCTGCAACTCAAGGCAGAACCAGTGGCAATATTGGAGAGAGAACTTGTAAAAAGAGGCAACAATTCAGCAGTGTATTTCTTAGTACATTGGTCAAATGGCACCAGGGAAGATGCCACATGGGAATGGTCTGAAGATTTCATGAAGAAGTTCCCTGATTTTCAAATCAACTAAGCTTGAGGACAAGCTTAAATTCAAGGGGGAAGAATTGTAATAGAATTAAGAATTCTGTTAGAAGTTTGTTWTGATGCCAGCTCAAGTTGTTAGAATCGGTTATGACAGCTCAGCATTAGTTGTTAGACAKGCTGGTARTTAGTTGGCTTTAAATAGCTGAGAGTTAGTCAGAATACTCATTCATTCATTTTAATCACATTTTCTTCTACAATTCTTCTGTAATTCTCTCTGTAAATTCATTTACCAATTAATAATCAATTGTCCGAGTTCTTTTCTTAATTCCAAGAATTCCTGCAATTGTTTCAATTGTGTGCAACAATTCCGGAAATAAATCCCTGATTGTTGTTACAATCGACTCAATCAAGTGATTTTGCTATGGGTCAAGTAAATCTCGATTTATGGTTCACCACTTCACCCTGATTAGATCGATTAGATCAAATCAATTTTATCGAGTATAACTTCATACACCCTATCGGGCACTTTCGACATTGGACTACTGGAGCCACACTAACATCGAACCACGACCAGCTGAATATACTGTGCTATTGATTTTTCAATTTTTGCTACATCAAAGGTTCTTGACTTTTACTCATTGAATTGTTGTCGACAGTGGACACCCGTTTATACCTAAGTTGCTTGGCCTTGGTAGGTTAACTAACCTGTTTTATATTATTAACTATCCAGTTCAGCTTGCTTGTTTATTCATAAAACAAATGGATATTCTATTTTTGATATTTCAGTCACGGAATTGAAATGCTATCCGCTTATTGTACATGGGTTATTCAATACACTATTAACCCGAAATTTCAAATTTTTACCAGTTTTTGTTCTTAGTATACTGGAGAATTTGATAGTTATGTCATGGTTTCCAGAATGGTGGGATGTTTGAAAACAGGCTATTCTTATCAACACCATGACCTCCACTACTAGTCAATGACACAAGCGCTGCCACGAGCCCCGCATTACCAGCCAATGTGGGTCCACTCGAGCCACGCTCTGTACGATCATCTTGGTAATGATCAAGCCGGTCAGGTCCACCAACCATGGCCCCTACAATTATGTTGGGATTGGCTTTTTTGCTGTCCCTCCACTTGTATCCGCCTTTACATGTGTATCTTTTACCGTCTGATGGGATTGAAGCTGCCCTGTGGTGCACTCGATTTGGGTACTTTTTGCCGTATCCAACTACATAGCTTAGCTTCGACGGGTTCTTCCCCAAGATGTAGTCTATCTGTGTTAGACATGAAGTAATAAATAAATGTCAGTTCATTTAGAATAGTCTGCTGAATTTGCTAGTTATGACTGAAAGATGGGTATAAACCTGAGATGATGCAAACTTTCGGAGAGTATCGGCTGTGTAGAAGTTTGGACCACAGAACCATCCAGGAATCTCAGTAGCATTCAGGTAATCAGCATATAAGGTTGCCAAAAAAGCAGCAGTCGCGACATATTGTAGAGGTTGTGATCCTCCATTCTCGAGTTGTATCAAGCCTCCTGCAAAAAGCAGTCGAATTATGATAAGAGAAACAATTGAAAAGGTAGGAAAGGCAGATCTCGTAAAACTGGCTGGCTCGATTAAGGTGACCCAAGACCGCAATTAAACCCAAACGGAATTACCCATACGTGACCTGAAACTTGATATTGGCCATATAATCGAAACATCTGGATCTAAAATGACCCGATAACCCATCCCGATTGACTTGTTGCCACGTCTCATAAAAAGAACGATATATTACAACTGACTGTATGATTTGTCATACCTCGAGTCCAGTTAAATAGATGGAAGGGTTTGAGATAAGAGCACATGGAAAGCTCAGTGAGCTTATGATACTTAACCAGCATTGCCTCATAGGGGTAAAAAGGGGCCAACATTATCCTCAACCTGGTCTGCAACATAAGCGCGGCAGGTACCTTATTATCCCAGCTTAACACACTCGTTTTTCTAGTCCATTTCAACGGCATAGCATTCTTAGCTAAGGTCGGATTGGTAGCCAGTGACAGATACTTGGAGTTGCCAGTGGCAAAATACAGCCATGTTGCACCCCACAAATACTCATCAAAGTACCCTGTCGAGTTGTAGTATGGCTCGATCCAAGGGTTACCACGGCTATATCGACTTCTCCTTTGCCGGTCCCTGGCAAATACAAAGAGTGATTCGGCACCCCTGATCAGCCTATTGGAATATGCAGGTTTGTCGGTGAAGACCATAGAGGCCGAAGCCAAGGCTGCAGCCATTTCTGCAGCCAGTTCAGGACCTGCATATGTGGTTTGTATTGGCCTTGGATAGTCCATGTCTTCTGGCCGCTCCCAGCAGTTCATGTCATTGGGAATATTAGAGTATTCCGGTGCACCACCAACCTGTAGAATCAAAAGGTTTAGATTCTAAACTATCTTCTATGATTTGAAATGTAACTAATCCCGATAGCTTAAAATGAGTCTTGTATGAGATAGTATCACATGTGAGACTAACTTATATCGGTATATATTCAGTTTCAATAAGTCGGTGTTACATGCTACTGAATCTGCATGGTGACCTTTTTGTAAAGATTTTGTAGCTTACTGTGGCCGTTTTTTTTAGATTGTAGTAGTTTTTACTCCGGTTGGCGGTTGGTAACTGAGACGAGTTGTTGGCGACTGATCTCAGGACCGAGACTGAAATAGATATCTAATGGTAATATTATATGCATTGGAAATTTGAATAATAGAAGACGGTCCGTACCTGTGTATAGATTTTGTCGATCTTGGAGGTAGTCGTGTCGAATGTCTTCAGCAAGTAATCAGATCCCCATTTGATGAGTTCACGAACATGGTTATACTCGTTAATGGCATGATATTTGTGAGGATACTCGAGGACGCTCCAACTTAGCATTGTAATGGTGAAAGCCATGGGGAAATGGAACTTAGTATTTTCGCCGGAATCATAGTATCCACCAACCAAACCACCCTTAACATCCTTTAACTGTGATCCATCCTGCATTCCTGAGTTCCCTCTCCATGGAACTCCATTATCCTTAGGTAATTTTCCGGCTGCACCGGAATCAGTCAATTTCAAATCTAGTTCTTTATAATCTAGCAAATATATTCATGTAATAATGAAAGAAGGGATGAATATGATGCACCTACATTTCTGAGCATTGAAGAACAGCAGAGCTTTATGTAGAGCAGCAGAGTAACTGTCATCTGAGTTTTGCATAGGCACGGTTTGGGACGAGGCTGCAGATATGGGTTTTACCGCGTTTAGCCAGGTAGCGATAACGATGGACCAAATGACCCACTTCAAGGCCTTTGAGGCCATGAGGTTCAACATTGCTGTATTGATTAATGTTAGTGTTATTAATTGATTTATATCACACTTCCATTTGTGCCAAATCTTGGTATGAAATCTTGAGAAATAATTAAATTAAACAAAGTCATTAAGTTTGACCGAAAATTAATTAATACTTTAGTATATAAGTTTATCAGTGCTGTATTACTTCAGCTAGGCCTGTACATGACCATGTGTAAAAACTGTAAGTCAATCTTCCACATCCAAGATTTGGAATATGGCCACTATGTACATAGTCAAGGATCAAAGAACATGTGCTAAAGTAGTATTCCCGTCTTAATCATCTGTTTACCTTTTTTATTCTTTGCGGGGAGGTATTTCAATGAAAGGCAAACAAATGATTAGAACAGAGCGAGTAGTTGATAGACTCATAATGTGATTCTAATTGTAAAAAGATTGCTTAGCATGGTATACACATACATTCTACATCATGGTTCCATTGGCAATTGGTAAACTCTTCCTATGTTTTGACAAAATTGGTAAATACGCAATTTCACTCTATGAAACAGTAACATTAACCTAGTGCCTTAAAGCCTCGCGGACATAAATTTCCTAGTAAAATGTCAATGTAATAAATTTATAGTCATTTACATCTTTCCAATACTCTTCAAGGTTTCCAGGGTGCTGGTGGGGGTGGACTTGGAGGGTACAATGGTGGGACACCGGTAAACATAAGGTTCCGGTCCACAGCAGGGCCAGCGGTTGATGTCAACGAGATAAGAGCAGCCACTAGACCAGCGTTCCCGGCCAATGTGGGCTCCGTGTAGCGGCTTCTTTTACGGTCGTCAGGGAAGTTATCAGATTTGCCGGGTCCACCAACCATGGCTCCATATAATATGTGGGGGTTTGGACTTTTGCTGTCTCTCCATTTGTACCCTCCTTTACATGAGTACTTCACTCCATTGCGTGGTATTGAAGCTCCTCGGTGATGTACATGTTTCGGGTATTTGTCTCCATATCCCACCACATAGCTCATATGTAACGGGTTCTTCCCTAAAATGTAGTCAATCTGCGTAAGTAAACACGAGTTCCGTGTTATGTATAATTGCAATTGAACGTTTGCTAGTATCGATTGTGAAATAAAATGGCGATATTCATGTATGAGTGTCTGGTCTGAAACTCGCAGAAATCAGCGTTGTCGCTGTGTGCTGTGCTGTGTCTCCATTAAACCAAAACAAGAAGATGATTCACTGTGAAAATGAGTATATATTATCCATGCACAACGTTCGACCATAGGTTGACTGGTGAGGTACCCAAGCAGAGAAAACCCGGCATTAGACTGCAGTAAAAATACCTGAGAAGTGGCAAAATTGCGAAGTTCAGAGGCGAGGAAGAAAGTAGGACCGCATTTCCAACCAGGAACTCCTGTCACATTCATGTAATCTGCAAACAGGTTTGCCAAAAATGCTGCATTCACCACATACTGCAATGGTTTTGGCCCTCCGTTGTTTAACTTTATCAAACCTCCTGCAATTCCACAGTTTATGATTATATACTATCCAGTTAACCAGGGAGCGATCTTACTCCGACTATTTATATAGTCTCACCTACATACGATAGAGAAACATACCTTTCGTCCGATTGTAGACCTGAAAATGGCTGAGATAAGAGCACATATTCAATCCAGTTACTCTATGATATTGACTCAAAGTCTGCTCATAAGGAAACCCGGGATTCAAAAACATCCTAAACCTCGTTAACAACAACATGGCAGCAGGCAATTTGTTATCCCAGCTTAAATAACTCGTGTTTGTGTTCATCGTAAGCGCCTTCGCATTCTTTGATAGCTCCGGATTAGTAGCCAAGGAAATGTAGGTTTTATTTCCGGTTGCATAATACAACCAAGTAGAACCCCAAATAAACTCATCATAGTATCCTGTTGAGTTATAGTATACTGAAATCATGGCATTTTCCCTGCTATAGGGTGTTCTGTTTCCGCGGTCTCTTGCGAATTTAAACAGGGTTTCTGCTCCTTTGATGAGTATTTTCGAGTAGGTTTTATTATCACGGTATACAATTGAAGCAGCTGCTAGTGCTGCCGCCATTTCTCCAGCAAGATCAGGACCTTTTTGGGTCGTTTGTACAGGACGTTCATAGTCCATGTCCTCTGGCCTCTCCCAACATGTTGTGTCGCTCGCAACAGTTGAATTCGGTTCACCACCACCCACCTGGATGCGGATGTGAGTTAGCAAAATCATTTCTTTTTCTAATCCTCGATATAATTCTCATTACGAGTCATTCAAGAACAATCGACATTTTCCCACCATAATCTCATGTACAATGGAGCTAAACAACACGATAAGTGTTGGAAAGACGACAGATTAAAATAAACAAACCTGGCTATAAATATGATCAATGGTGGAGGCAGAGTGATTGAAAGTTTTTAGCAAGTAATCAGTGCCCCATTTGATGAGCTCTCGAACATGATCATACTCGTTAATGGCTTGATACTTGTGAGGATACTCGATGACACTCCAACTCAGCATTGTCATCGCGAATGCCATTGGAAAATGGAACTTGGTATTCTCTCCAGAGTCAAAGTATCCTCCTACTAATCCTCCTTTTACATCACTCAATTTTGATCCATCTTTTAATCCTGAGCTTCCTCTCCATGGAATCGGATTATGCTTCGGTAATTTCCCAGCTACATTATAACAAACACAACTATGTTACAAGTTTACAACACATTCAACATAGTTTTAAGAGTAAATATGTTCGGGAACAGTCTCTATGTGTTTTCTGCCCTTGTCCCCGCTAGGTAATGTGGTAATTTTGTAATTGACGTATTTGTAATATGATGTTACAATATTCGTAATAATACAAAAGACAAATTTTATTAGAAAATAATAATCAATAATAATAATGTACTTATGATAAAGTATTAAAGTGTGATTTTAAATTAATAAACGTTTTAAATTTCTAATATGAAAAAGCAAACACCTTTTATGATCGGTCATAGAATAACTAATTGATGTCTTTTTTCATGGCATAAAAACGACGGTATAAATCGGTATTGAAATAAAACAAACGATAATATTGTCGTATAAACAACTAAATAAGTATATATTAATTAACTAATGTTAACGGAAATAAAAAAACGATTAGATAGGACGAGTGATGATCTAATTGTATTTGACTTTGCACGTTGACGCAACATCTTCGTTAAACTTGTGCATATACGTGCACTATTGTAACGTACGTGGTTTGAAGACACGTCATTGTATGACGGTGAATACTCTGATTTACACTAAAAAACTCGGCAATAAATTTGAACAATTTAGTTAGTATAATAATTAAATAGCTTGATGGAAACACAACTATGAGGAACATATATCAACATTAAAGATAGTTTAATAGTTAAGACAAAGGTATTGTGAACGGTAAATCTGTTTCATTGTACTGAATTACGTTGATAAAGTTTCAAACGGAATTTGTTTTTTAATATGCATGAACCTACGTAGTTACGTCCAACTATACTCCGACTATTGATCATTTTTGTCATTTACAGAAGTATTTCCTAAGATTTGTGGTTTATGAGCTGTCAAAAATTTCGAAGTTTTCAATTTTTAGTAAGGCGATAACTTTGAAAATTTTCATTCTATGTGCCCATTAAATTTGTAAAAAATGGATTGATAAAAAAATATATAGAAAATCAACCCTTTTATTATTTTATAAGGTAGAAAATCATAAATTGATGATCTCAAAATTGATTATAAAAATATTTTTCTAGGTTAGAATGATTCGACACATTTTTTGTGATGGCGAAAATGTTCATTTTATATATATGTGTGATTAAATAGGTTTAAAAACAATTATCTATAGTACTATACGTTCCATTTCGCCAAGTACTCCTCCGTCTCATACTTTCAAATTCTATTATATCTAGCTTATTAATGTGCGCCCTTAGGTCACGCGTCAGAAATATTGTTTCACTAATTGTCTGTCTTAAAAATACTATCAATTTTTCTATATTATCCACCATTTCGGACTATTTCATAATTACAATTTTTTTGTGCTATTATCCTACATAAATACTTCTTTGTTGACCTGAAAATTATTTTAAATTTGAGTAACATTTTCGCATTTTGAATGATATTTTAAACAGGGAGGGAGACGGGAGTACTTTTTTTCTAAATTAAACAACTTTTAAGAAATCATCCCTTTATGATTTTCAAGGCTATAAACAAATTAAAGGTGAAATTCATGGAATCAAATGAAATTACAAATCCCAAGTTGCTATATTTTTCATAAATTACAAATCACTCAACACAAAATATATATATTTACGTACATTTTATATTAAATGCGATGATCATTTTAATTAAATGTAAGCAAATAATTCAAACGGAGGGAGTACGTTTCTGTGTATAATCTTTATGACTCATTCTTAAGAAAAACACCAAAAGAACTTATAGATTGTTCTCTCCGTCTAAATTATTTATTTACATAACTTTTATATTCATGCATTGAAAATGATTTAGACGGAAAGAGTATACCATATCGTTTTTATGACTCATTTAAGAAAAAAACCAAGAGAATTAATGAGTAAGAAATTAATAGAGTAGAAAATAGACTTACATTTTTGGGCATCAAAGAAGAGAAGAGACTTATTAAGGGCAAGAGTGTAATTATCATGGGGAGGAGGTCCATGCTTATGTTTAGGCAAAGACTTAGAGATAATTATAGGCATGGCTATAACAATGAATGCAATAAAAAATGACCAAAATACCCATTTGACCAATGTCTTGCTTACAACAATGCAACCCAAATCAACGTACTTATTTTTCCTGGTTTTACGAGATTCTTGTGGTGCTAATAGCCAACTTTGTTGTATTTCATCTAAATCATGAGAATTATTAACATGTTGTTGGTATAATAAACTTGATTTATCCCAATCTTCTATTGTTTTTACTCTTTCATCCCCATCCTCTTGCTCTAAATCCTTTTCTACCTCAAATGTACCTCCCCATAAATTTGAATTATGCATTTTTATTTCCAGAATCGGCCTAAAACTAATTTTAGCCGATCCCAAAATAATTTTTGGACTAAGGCTCTGTTGTTACTGTTGTTGTTGAAATTTATCGAGATTGTTTTAGGAGTAAGGCTCTGATGTTGCTGTTGTTGTGATTGAGTTGGAAAGAGAGAGTGATTAGTGAGAAAAATATATGGGTTGATGGAATATTTTGGACTAGTACTAGGTAGGAAGGGGGAAAATGGTTGAATGACTTGGGTATTTATATAAGTATAGAGCAAGTGTATGTATGTATAGAACAAAGGAATTGAAAAAAGAGAAAAAAAAAAAAAAAAAAAGTTTATTTGTTACTGAAAAATGGGTTATTTATTTATTTATTTATACAATTGGACCAACTGACAGTATAAGACTATCTTACACAATAACGATCGAAAGTTACGCAAATTGTAGTGTAAGACGATTTCACACCGTGATCGAGATGGTCCACTTTTGTAGAAAAAGATGTTTATTTGTTACTAATAAATGGGTTATTTATTTATACTATAGAGCCGTCTCATAATATAAAACCGTTACCGAAAATAAGAGATTTCTTAAAAGAGATTATAAAGAGGATTAGCTAGGGATTACGGAATAGGTGATTAAGGAAGGTGATTTATGGTGATGATGATAACTAGGGTGGTCTAACGTATAAATAATTAAATAGTGTTTGACCATGCATGTACTATTAAATCATTAAATTTTATATAAGACTTTTCTAGGTAATAATTTTATCATTACATCCTACATGTGTTCAAACTCTCATTTCCTTTTATATTGTACTGATCTTATGCCTCATTTGACTAACGCGAATCTTTTATTTTATCTTCTGTTTCATCATTTTTCCTATTGACGTGTCAAAATCTTAAGTAGTGGGATACAAGATGAGACGTAAAAACTAAAAATAGGACGGATGATCTCAACTATCGTCATTTGACAAAAAAAAGGAAAAAAGGAAAAAAGAAAAAGAAAATGATATCGCAATTAGAGAAGATATTATATAAGGTAAACAATTAATTTAAGGCCAGAACTGATCATCTTACAAGATTTTAATTAAAATATTTTTCTCAAAAAGCAAAAAAAATATACAAATCAACTCGGATTTATACGAACCTAAAATTGTTCATCATTTTCTGCTAATGCATAATTTTTTATTACGTCATTATATTTCGATGCTATCTCTATCGAATGACATTTTATCTTCTTTTTTTTCATTGGTGTTTCGCCTCTATATATTATAGGATGTATAGTTAACTATTAACATAAATAATTCTTATAGCATTTCGATAATGCATGTAAATGATGTATGCACTATCATCACATACGAAGTATTAGTTTTGTAATTTATATAGGTAAATCATCGAAGAACTTTTTGTTTAATAACACAAAAATCGTATCAATTAATTGATGAATTGTATTTAGAAAGCTAACAGTTTCATTATATTCAAATTTTTTTTATCTACTCATTAACTAGTATAGATCCCGCGCAATGCGCAGTATATAGAGTTTTTATTTTTTTTAGTTTATTATTTAAAAATTTTAAATTTTCACTTCATTAATATTTAATATTTCATTCCATTATTTTCTGATATGAAACAAAAAAAATTGAAATGGAAAACTAACCAAATAGAATTAAGTTAAGTTGTGATTTTTTTTTAATGAATTTATTTTTTTGTCACGAAACTGATAGTAAGTACATATCAAGTTATTCTCTACGGTAATAATTATTTTCATTACTGAAAAATTTAGTAATTTATAGTTTATAATTTAATACCAAATTTATTTTATTATAATGAAAAAAATCATAATTTTGAATTTAATTAAAATATTAGAATATAATTACAATTATATTAAGATTATATTTTAAGAAAAAGATGATAGTTTATTAAAAAAAATCAATTATGTTCTTATGAAAATAGATGCATTTTCGAGGGAAAACTAAGAGATTTATTATTCTCTCAGTAGTAAGGGAAAAAATCATAATTATGAATTTTATTAAAAGATTAGAGTTTAATTATAAGCATATATTCATTGAAAAGATAATAATAATGCAATGAATGGAAATTTACTTATTATCTTATTTAGCTAGATGCTTTTTGGAGGGAAAATTAAGAGAATTTTTATTCTCTTAGTAGTAAGGGGATGTATGTGTGTATTATACCACTAAATTAAAGAAAAACAAAATATATTTTTCTATTTGAAGAAACAAAAGTGAGACTATTATGTGTGGACTTTTTGGACATGTAAGGTGGAATTGGTTCAAATGTAAGTGGCACCACCTACAGCCTTCAGCCTAGAGGTCATGTGCCCAAATTGAAACACCTAAATTATACTTGTAGTTATTGTCAAAGTTAACTACACCCTTCAATTCAACAAAACGTCTTACTTGTTACGGACACTATCCGTTATAAACTGAAAATGAATAGTGCCCCTCTCATAATAAGGCAAGTGTGAGTGCAAGTGAAAGAGAAATGAAGCACCCCATAGATATATAGTGCCACTTGCATATTGTGAGAGAGCAATATCCATATTCAGCTTGTGACGGATAGTGTCTGTCTTCAATGAGAATTTGTGTAAATTCAAAATGTATGTTCCTAATATTTTTTGTTTCATAAAATATGTCCGAGCTTGAAAAAAAAAATGGAAAAAATGTGATCATTTTATGGTAAAATGTGATCATTTAACAACAAAATGTTGTAACTAATAGTGTTTGTTATTTAGGTACACTTTTATTAAAAAGCGTTCACATTTAGCTGTAAAAAGGTCATATATAAACCGTCTGAAACCTTCAAACGAAAATAAGCGTATCAATTAAGAACTAGCTAGTAGGAAGCCAACTAAGGTAAGGCTCTTCTTTTTCTATTTATTGACAAAATACGCATTTTAAGTGCATCTTCATGCATGTCTTGTTATTCTAAATTTAAGGTTGCTTGATTAAAATAGAAACTCTAAGCTGGCTTCGATAGAGATGAACAACTGTCATTGAACCTCATTTTCAAACATCACAATTTACAAATTCATAAGTATAATCAATTGTTTTCTGTTTTTACTCCTTTCCTTCCTAAAAATACCAAAATACCTTAGACATGCATTTGTACTTGAATTATTATCATGATGTGATTTTCTTCCTCTAGAGGGAAACCAATGCAATCCTATTCCTAGGAAAATAACATTCAAACCCGAGATTGGGTATGTGGATCAACCTAAGAGTTATTTTAATAAATGCTAAGCAGTTGATTTCGAGGGATGGACTAATATATTTCTCCTCTCGAGTAAAATATACTAAAGAAAATTATAAAACCTTTATTATTATTAAATCCCGAAAAAAATACTTTCATTAAACTTAGAGTGGACTTATGATATCACAAATTCTCGTTTAAGATGATACTATCCATCATAAGTTTAAGACGGGAACGAAATATCATACCACTTATGTATATAAGGTAAATATATTTTTTTCCTGTACATTATTATATACATTGTTTGCTCTTAGTTGAATAAATTAGTGATTGAAGCAATCAAAGGACTTCCAAGCATGCCAAATGATCACTACCACACATCCCGTGCTTTTATGACTCTTTTTAAAGCTTTTTTCGACGTTTTAAAGCGTCGCTTTTTTGTTTGTCGACGCTTCAGAAAAACGTCATTATTCTGGCCGTCGTTATTTTTTGACGCTTTTTTGCGTCAATATGTGTGACGCTATTATACGTCGTTA